>WTSP01012531.1:61588-93552 GCA_025331215.1 Actenoides lindsayi | reverse complement strand
AGCCTCCGCGACATGGCGGCAACAGCGCTCCCACGGCGCGCGCGGCGCAGGCCCCACAGCCCCGCCACCGGTCCCCGGCCGCGACCCCCCACTGCGGACCCAGCCCCAGCAGCCAATCGCCGCCAGAGGCTTCGCGGGCCCTGGCCAATGAAGACACGGCGGGCAGGAAGAGGACGCTCCTCTCCCAGCCCGCCGGCGGCCCCTTCCGCAGGCTGCTGAGGGGCCCGGCTTCCCGGCGGCCCGTCTGACGTGTCGCACGCAGCCTCTGCGGCACCCGGCCCTGCCGATGGTACCTGGTCGGTTTCAAATAATCCAGTGCAATTTTATAAAGATGAGACATTTTTTATATTAATAATACATTAAAAACAGAACATAAAGAAACCTTAACTTTAGTAGGTTATTCATAAAAAGAAAACCTCAACCATAAAAAGTATAACCAAAAACCCCGCAAGTCTATATAAAAAAAGGGGACGAGCCCGTCTACACGACACGAAAGAAAGCTTTCCTCCAGGCGTTGCCCGGCAAGGCTGGCTTCATGGAAGACTTGGGTTGAAATCTCCAAAGCTAGTTAACTGAGTCATACTGTAATCAAGGGATTTATCTGTCTGGTTATGGCAGATGCCACTGTGCTTTTGAACGGAACTAGCACTTACTGCCAGATTACTTGCTAACAACATAAAACTTGCTACTTAAAAAAAATAAAAGGGTGAGGAGTGTTACTTTATGAAGAGGGAAAAGTAAAATTTTTCAACGTGCACACTCCCCCGAATTCGATTCATATAAAAGAAAATAACATTGTATTTTTTTATTTTTTACACTAGGTTACTTAAACCCAACCATCTCTTTAACGTTCAAATGAATATAGCTCTATCGGCACTTTGAAAAAAGTTAAAATTGTAGGACTCTCAGCTCAGGTAACAACTCCTGACTCACTATCTTAAATTCTTTTTAGTCCCGGATCCTGAAAAGGAGGAAACACTTCAGCATTTTGCTATGGGGTTCTGCAAGTTTCTTTTGTTTTGGGTTGTTTTTTTTCCGTTGTTTGTTTGTGGGTTTTTGTTGCTTGCTTTTTTTTCTTTATTTCTTTCTTCTTCCATACATGTTCTATAAAACCGGAGTGGAGGAAAAGGGCTACCTATTCTAGACACCCTGAATTGAATTATTTTCCGAAGTACTTGTAACTAACATCGGTAGAGCATACGGGATATGCACATTTTATGAAGTTCTAAAGAAGGAACTACTGTATTTAAAAGAAATGCCTTTGTTTTCGCATCCAGGAGACCCAGAGGTCCCAGGCCCAGCCGACTGCCGCGTTAGGCACAGTGCTGCTTGCGGCAGCTGCTCTAGTTCCGAGCCGGGCTCCGATCTCCTGCGTGACCCAGCCCCAAGGGAGGCCACTCGAGCACACACCTCCCGTCCACAACGCTTAGCGGCGAGTGCTTTTATTTCTAAGCCATCATTCCCAGTCCCCCCTCGTCACACATTTCAAAGATCGCTTCCAGCTTAGCTGTGCCCAGAGCACGGAGTATGGCGCCCGTCGCTGCCGCCGGGAGGATGCCTCGGGAGCTAACAGAGCCATGAAGTCACGCTGACACCACACAGACGCAACCTGCCACGGGACGACGCATGCCCTGACGGTGAAGCGAACCCCGGTAATCCCCAGGAACACCTCTGCGCTCCGCTGGCCCACGCCGGCTCCGGGGGCTGCGCGCACCGCCCTGCCGACGGACGCTGCGGAAGCCGAGCGCCGCGCCAGGAGGCCGGCGGCCGCTCTTTCCGTTGCGGTAGCGGACACTCTCGGGGACCATGGTGCAGCTTTACAACTTGCACCCGTTCGGGTCACAGCGCGTAGTGCCCTGCAAGCAGGAGCCGGCGCACTTCTGCTGCGGCCGCGATGTGCTGTTCGTGGCCAGCACGGCGGCCAGCTGCAGGGTAGAGGTGTTCGCTGTGCGCGACCAGGGCCGCTGCGAGCCCCTGGGCTCCTTCGCCACGTTGGGTCCCGTGCAGCGCATGGCGCACAGCCAGGCAGGTCAGTGTCGTTCGCTGGTGGGTCCGGGAATGCTCGGCTGGGGAGTGTTGGCTCGAGCGCGCGTAGAGGCCCTACGGGTTCCGCCGGTGGGGCGGATGGTCTGAGCGGAGGCACTCCATCCGCGGCGGGGCGGATTGGATTGGCGGCGCGGCGGGAGCGGGCCTGGCGCTCCCTTCCCGCCTCGGCGCTGAGGGCGAGTTCGGGCGCCGCTCGCGGGGCCGGGCGACACAGGGCCCCCGGCTGGGGCACAGGCCGATCCGAGAGCTGCGAGAGGGGCTAGAAGCGCGCTGGCAGCACAGTGGCATTTGTGCCGCCTTCCTCTACCCCAGATGGAGTCTCTGCTCCTTCCCTTTTTTATTTCAGACCACGAGACGGGCGGGCACTGGAGCCGGTCCCACAGCTCTTCATGATTCCCTAACTTTCGCTCATCTTTAGAGAACAAAACGTTGTCTTATTAATGGATATTCCGGGAGGGAAAACACCTGGTCTGCAATCACAACTCATAAAGTGGCTTCCCTTAGGAATTATTCAGGACCTAGATATGGACCTATAAGTCCTTTAGCGCTTCAGATTCCATGAAAGAGGAAAATTGGTAAAAACTGTTTTTTGGAATTTTATGTGAGAGCTGAGAACTTCAAGATGTTCTTTGTAACATGGTACAGCAGATATATAGCTCAAAAACTCTGTCATCTACTCTTTAATGATATATCATTACCTCTGCTTTCTTTTAAGGAGACTATCTGGTGACAATTGAAGAAAAAAGCAAAGCAACTTTCCTAAGGGTGTATACGAACTGGAGATGCATGTCTGCAGGGAGTTCTCGTGTTTGTGTTCGGATGGTTGGTCACAAGATGGAAGAGTCATATAGCGAAACCTTAAAAGAACAGATGTCAGTTGTGGAAATGCCACTTTCAGATCCTCCATTGTGCATTTCCTGTTGTCCTGTAAATGGAGATCTTCTTGTGGGCTGCAAAAATAAACTAGTCATGTTCTGTTTGAAATATCTGGTCATAAACCAGAATTTGACTGTGTTAGACTTTGAACGGTCCTTAATTTTACACATTGATAGCCTCATTCCTGCTGAAGTTGCATTTTGTGCCAGGCATATAGCCATAACAACAGAGCTCGACGTTCTGATCCTGGAACTGGTCCAGCAAAGCACAGACAGGACAGAGCAATGTGCTCCTAGAGTTAGTACACTAGAAAAGCCTGTGGACAGAGGTGAGTACAGAAATTAAATCTTATTTCCAAGAATCTGGAGATTCCTGTTATTCTTAAAGTACGCTCAAAGTCATTGTCCTTCAGAAAATATTTTCAGATCATCTTAGGACTGCCAGCTGAATATTTTAGTACATGAAAAGTTGTATCACCTGCAGTTGGAGGCAACACTTAAATACGCCATCATTCTGCAGACACTTTCAGAATAGAATCTGCAGATACAGAATTAGGTCCCTGTTTTGGGGTGCCACCATGGGGCCAAATCAAAGCAGTGGTAGTTCAGTGTGCTATGTTCAGAAAAACTAATCTATCAGTGTCACTGGCCAAATACACATATGTGCCTCTTCTAAAGGAGAGGTGGGAAGTCAAATAAAAGATTTCATGAACCTTAAAATAGACTATACATACTGGCTTACACATTTGGCAATGCTTCTGTGGCAATGCATATGCATTTTTGTCACTGTTAGTAGGCTCAGAACCTGCATAAGCAACACATCAGGAAATCTCCTATTTCAGGGACTGTCCTCAAAATCCTAGATAATCCCAGAAGTAGATTTATTCAGTAGGTTTCATTCTCATGTACTGCAAGAAATATCAGCCCATATGTAACTAATTCCCACATTTCTAAGGGTATTAGATGAACACCAGAAAATCTTAGGGAAATTCTTAGTTTATAATTGAAGAAATTTAAAACAGAAAATGATGGACTTCTAGAAATCGAAACTGTACCTAGGAAAAAAAAAAAGGTAAATAAGACTTGTCAGATGGAGAAAATAGAAACTGGAATGCACTTCATTGAGTGAAGATGGATCTTAACTCATAATGGCATCCTGCCTCTAGTTATTTTTATTACTGAAAATTAAATATAAAAGTTCAAATTACTTTCTGAATGCTGGTAGGATTTGCTTTCCAGAACTTAAGTGAGTTTAAGGTAACAACTTGATATCACAGCTGCCTTTTCCTTCTTAAAACCTCTCCAGCCAAAAGGTAACATTTTTTGATGGACAGCCATTTGCAGCACAGAGTTGCTTTGGACTTGCCTTATAGTGGACAGTTTACCTGTTCTTTCAGAAATCTTGACTCTTATGTATTCAGACTGTTGAGGCTTAAATGAAGGATTGTTGTCATATTCTAGTATAACCATCTTCAAAATCTCATGTTTTGAGGTAGCTAAAGCTAGTTGTAATTGGAGTATTTCATTGATGCCGTGTCATCATTTTCTTACTGCTAAATGGAATGGTTTGAACAATTAATACAGCCTTTTCATTGTTAAGGTGTAAAAGATGAAGGCTCTTCAACACATACTTTGCAGCTTGAATTAGATGAGTTCATCATATGTCAGAAGCCAGTGGAACTGCTTGGGGAAGAAAGTAAGCTATGTGAGATACCCATCACACTGGAATCCACAGAGTTACCTACAGAAGACACAAAGCACTTCCAAGTGCAGTATCTGCTTTTCAGGTATTACAAGTTAATTTTCCCCTTTATGGGTTGACTACAAGAAACCAAAATGATCTGTGGTCACACCTCATTGAAAGAAAAAGATCCTGGTTTTTAACATTTGGGGGTTTTATAAGGTGGTTGTTTTTTGGTTATCTGTTTTTGTTTTCACTGAGAAAATAGCGTCACATCGAAGTGTCTAGGTTTAGCCCATAACCAGAGCTAAACTACAGCAGTTGCTTTATCACCCCATGACCCCTCCCCAGCGGAGAAGGGAGATTAGGAAAAGGAGAGGAGACTCACAGGTTTGGACAAAAACGGATCCAATGAAACAGCAAAACTATCCCCAATTCCAGTATAAAGTAAAAGTGATACCCAGCCCGGCAAACACAGAGCCATCACCGTAAATGCAGAGGCATCCTCAGGAGCAGGGTCAGAAAGAGCCCAAGCAGGAGACCTTCTGTGCTCAGCAAACTTCCCTTCTTTTTCCCCTGCCCCCGCCTTTATACTGAGCATGAGGTTTCTGGAATGGGACCCACCTGTAGCTAACTTGGGTCAGCTGCCCTGGCTGACTCCAGACTGCTAATGGCCTGCAGACCATGGCGGTCCTGTCACTAGCTTTGTTGCCTCATCTGGTTGCATTCAGGTACCTTAACATCCTTCTTAAATGGTGGGGCTCAGAACTGCACACAGTGCTCAAGGTGAGGTCACAGCATGCCGAATACAGAGTGACAATCCTCTCTCTTGCCCATCTGATCATGCTTTTTGATGTATACCAGGATGCATATTGCCCTCTTGTCTGCCAGGGCACACTGCTGGCTTCTACCTACCTGGCTGTTGAGCAGGTCAGCCCTTTCTGCAGGGCTGCTCTCCAGTGACTTCTTTCCTAGTTTATACTTGTGCCCAGCATTACTTCATTGTAGCTGCTGAATCCATCTCTTGGACTTGTTCCATTTCATGCTATTGATGATTGCGCAATGCTCCACCGTATCTTGATCCCTCTTCAAGGCCTCTTGTCCCTCAAGAGAGGCAACAGCGTCTCCGACTTTGGTATCATTAGAAAGTTACTAATGGTGCTTTCAGCTCCATCCAGATGGTCGATCAAAATGATGATGATGATTGAACAGTACTGGCCCCAGGAACACTAATGACGACTAGTTGCCAGCAAGATGTAGCCCCACTCACTACAGCCCTTTTGAGCCCTGCTCTCCATCAGGTTCTTCACCCAGTGCACATTGAATCTTCATCTCACAGATGGACAACTTTTGGCCTTGCAAATCCTAAGTTTTATTTTATCTGTGGAATGTGACTAGTTGTTACAATTAAAATTGAACGGAACTTTGGCAGTTTTATAGGTCTAGTCATATTTGACGTCTTCTTTCATCATATATCCTTGTATGTTGTGAAGAGCGTGTGCGGCTGTTTCTCTTGTGATATATCGGAAGGGATGGTCTTTTCTCAGCATACAGAATGACAGAATCATTTAGGTTGGAAGGAGCCTCCTGAGACCATCTAGTCCAATACAGCTGCTGTGCCTGCTCAAGCAGGGTCAGCTAGAAAGGTTTTCCAGGACCCTGTCTAGTCAGGTTTTGAATATCTCCACAGGTGGAGACTCAGCAACCTCTCTGGGCAAGCTGTGCCAGTTGTAGACCTCCCATAGTTTTGTACTTTAATGCTGAACCAGCAAACCCAAGTTTTACTCACCTTATTCTGAAGCAGTGTAAAATCCTGTTACTATTTAGAGAGGCCTACTTTAAGGGATTACACACAACATCTATAGCAGTCCTGTCTGTGTAACCTTAACCAAGGTCCTGCCTTCTGTTTATTCTGCAGCTTTCATTAACTCCAGCTGAAATGATACTTAAATTTGAGTACTTCTTAAAAAAAAAATAAAATTCTCTCTTTCTTTGGCTAGCAGAGGGAATTTACCAAGTATCTTAAACACTGAGAAACTACTCTTTTTTTTTTTTTTTAATTATTAAAGCCATTAAACTTTTATCCAAAACTGAGGAAGAATTGATGTCACAGTGAATTCCGAAGCAAAGCAGGAAAAAGGACACACAATAGGAAAGAAAAGTAGGATTGGAGATGGCACTATGTCTTCCAGTGATCCAAAACTGACACACATCTTGTAGACAAGCAAAGAGGATTTTGGTTGCAAGAACTCAAGATAGTTGTCTAGCTGTGCCACATGCTTCTTGGCATTGCCATGCTAATTATATTACTAGTAGGACTGCACGTTGTTGCATATTGAAACATCAGCTATGCCTATGGGAGCTAGTGCTGTTTATTTATCCAAAGTAGCTCAGAATAATTCCTCACTGAGGTCCCATGTTGTTGTTTTGCATTTTTTTTCTCTAGACGTTTCACGCCCGACCAGTCGCCTTTTGGGTTTTGTGAAGAGACAAAGTTGCACTCTGTTCAACTGCTTCCTGTATACCAGACAGGTATATGGATGTACATGGATGCATTATGGCCTGGAAAGGAAGGAGCTTATTTCTGTATTCTAATTTGTACACTTTCTGTATGATTTGTTTTTACATTAAGGGTTTTCTTCCATTTTCAATTATTTAAATTGAGCTTCTATTAACAAAAAAACCTATGTTTTCCCATGTTCTGCATAAACCTTGAACTATAGTATCAATTCACCACACCAGAAGAGGAAGACTAAATCAGCTTTTATCAGTTCTCTACTGATTAATTTTACATCACAAAATAGTCCATCTTTACACTGCATGAATAAAATTGTCCTAGGTGTTATAGGGTATTAGGCTGCCTCTAACTAGTCAACAGTGGAAATCAGAGTAGTAAACCTTAATGATCATTGAGATAGAAGTTACCTTTCTGCCAGGCTTTAATTAAAACTGCAAGGGATAAATGCAGATTTTAGGGGTTCACAAATACATGCTAGCTCAAGGCCCAACACACCCATGGAAAAACTTAATGCTGTACGTTATCAATCAGCTTTGCTGACTGCTCACCCAGCTTGTGGTTGTTGTCTGTCTGCTAAGTAGCAGAGCCTTATTTAAGTTACAGATCAAGACAACAGAATGAGCTACTTGCCATTTAAGTCCAGCTATCTTACATTCCCATGTGATTTACAGTCTTTGACAAGAGGGCCAGTAGAATCTGAACACAGCCTTCACCTGCCAAAGGGGCTTTATAAATAAATTCTGTAATTCCCAGCCTTTCTTTCCCTTAAGCGAAGACCTGTATTTTGGTGCACTGACACTACAGCTCTGGATGGACATTCATCTCAGCTCACAAGTAGTTGTCTATGATCAGGCTGATCATTAACTCCTTGGATGCTTATTTGTGATGAATCTGACAGGACTCTCAGATGCTGTTACATCTTTAGAATTTCTTCACTCTGGTTTGTTAAAAATGCCTCCAAATGAGATAACATGACATACAGCTTTTTAACCTGTGCACTGATCTTTCTTTAGTTCTTTTTCTCTTCACTAGCTACTAACAAAAACAGTCTTCCACCTGGGCAGGTTTGATAGTATCTTTAAGGCATCAAGCTTGCAAAGGAATTGCCAAGTTTTGATTTATGATGTATATAAAATGCCTTTCCTATTGTTACATCTAGGAAGTTCTATGACAGCCCACGAGGAAACTGAGAACAAGAAAGAACTACTGGGTCTCTTTTGCTTTTTCTCTTTACCTCACGTTGGATATCTCTACTCTGTTGGGAACGTGGTAGAACTGATTTCTACTTACCAATATTCAGAGAAGTCAGAGCAGGCAGTTCTCACTCCACAGTTCCTGCATGTCATTACAAGGTACAGTGTTTATGAGTTTGCTCACAGTATTACTACATTCCTCTATGCTGCTGCCTTTTTTTTTTTTTTGTCTTTTTTTTTTTTTCCCCTGGGATATATTCTTCATAGCCTCCTAGAAACTTCTGGGTAGGCTCATGTAACAGTGCAGCACATCCTCCTACTTAGGCTTTTAGGTGCATTTCTACAAAGGAAAAAGATCCAATTTTTTGTAGTCTTGGCTACTTGATTTTTGCAAGTCATATTTAAAAAAAAATATTTTTTTTTCTTCATTATTGTGGTTTCTCCTTTCCTTCTAGTGAGAACCTGCAGTGTTTCACAGTCCGGTGCAGTGCAGCAGCAGCCCGTGATGAGGATCCATATATTGATACAACTCTGAAGGTACATCTCAAAAAAAAAAAATGGAGGTAGTACCGTGGCACTTCGGTTTCCTTATGTTTCCTCCTGAAATTCTTTTAGTTTCTATTGGCTGAACCAATAAAGTAACATCCAAAAATAATATTTTACTTCAATCTGTGGCATATTATATTTTAGTGGTATATACATCTCCCAATTAAACAATCTTTTATAGCCATTTAAGATTCTAGACCATTAGTAGAATGTTTTCAAAACCACTAAAAGCTATAAAATCACATTTTGAACTAAATTCCATGCTTTCTTGCATAAATCTGAATGAAAGATGCAGAGTTTTACCTTACTGCAGCTGACAGTGTTTCTCTTACATAGCCACGAAAAAATAGTTTTTATAAGAGGAGACACTTGAACAAGTCTGACCAGTTACTTAATGCATACGTTTTACGAGGAGGGCTTTTGATCCTTGGAGGCCTAGACTTTTCTTCTTCCTTAAATTGCTTATCAGTAAAAATCTATTGAATTGTAAATATTGGGATGTACATCAATAAAAATACCAGGAAAGATAGACTGAACTCTGTATTTTAAGTTAGCATTTAAGGATGTCTTCTGAGCATGTAGGCAGCAGACATAAAGAAACCATAGGACAGTAGAAGTATTAAAAATTTTCAAGAGCCAAGCAAGTATCCTCAGCTCTCCATAGTGGTACTGGGATAAAGAATACAAACACGAGTCCCTTCTCCAGCCTCAGCTTTCTGTGTTTCCACTGTGGGTTGCATTAGATCCATCACTATTCCTCCAGTTGGGCAACAGGCTGCCTCCCACCTGAACAAGAGGTTTGAGGAGCTGTGCAGATAATGGTGGTGTGCAGGCTGCAGCCCCTCATGGGTGTCCATTACTGCAGCTTGCTCTCCACAGGCTGCAGACCCACTCTGGCATGGTCCTCCGTGAACTATGGGGCATCCATGGCCTGGTAGGGGTTGTCCATGGGCTGCAGTCCCTCTGAAGCACCCCTGCTCTGGTGTGGATATCAGTTTCAGATCTGGCTGGTTCTGGTTCTGACTAGCCTGGGGCAATTTAGAGCTTCCTGGTCACCATTGCAGCCGTCGGCCTCTTTACGAGAAATTTTGAGATTTCTTCAAAAGGCAGGATACACACATGATTCTGTGTCGCCTTGCTTCATTGTGTATGTTAATTTGTAAATATTGTATTTTATCTCCCTAAAGCTGTAAATTTAGAATACTTTTGGGCAAACGAGGTTTCATTTTTCCATTTTTAGTCCAGTGTAGATGATATAGTAAGTTTTATGTGAAAGGTGCATACTGAATAGGAGATCATCAATACAATACTGGGTATGTAATATAAAAATAGGCAAGCAAATATCATACTTCTATCTGTAATTGCTTTTTATAAGCAACTAAAATCAAGACTTTTATACCACGTCAAGTAATCTTCTGCAACTTGACCGAATTCAAACTATTTAGGGTTGAGTTTTACATTGGGCATCTCCCCCAGGCTCAGTTATTTTGAGACGCACAGCTAAAACTGTGTAGTTTCTTTGAAGAGTGAAATGATTTTGTTTACTTTTTCTTGCCCATTGTTAAATGAGTTATGTCATAGTTTTATGGACATGTTTACACTTGCCTAAGTGAAACACTGAAAGTTAGGAAAGCCAGTGGATGTTTTTAATGTCAGATGATTGGCAAAAGGTAAATTTTTTCATACACTTTTTTTAATTTAAAGACTCAAAGTACATACTAACTGAAATTACAAAACAATCATTTCCCTTTGTAGGCTTGTCCACCTGTCTCACTGGATGTCTGTACATTAAGGATGCAGCTTTTTATAGGACCAAGAGCTATCTGTCATTTCAAAAGACATATAATTCTTTTGACTAAGGCGGACACAGAAGACATTACTGAAAGAAGAAAGCCTACAAGAAGGATGCTGTAAGGATTTATGTCTTTTGGGGAGATGGTATTTTTACCTCTGTACATTGCTGCATTTGTGGGTGTTGGAGTTGAAGAGAGGTTCCTCTGTGGAAAAACTATTTGGAAATAATTTCCTAGTTAGTGCATGAGAACAGAAATCAAGCATTTTTTTTTTTTCAGTTCTACTATATTAACTGACAGAAGAAATAGGGTAGGGTCATAAATGCTTGAAATCAACAAAATAAGTTACTCAAGATTGTAAATAATTTAACTTTCCTAAGTAATGTTAAAATAACATTAATAAGATTGAGAGTCACATTTATTAAGGTCAGTTCAAGTTCATTAACAAAAGTGGGACAGCTGTAGTTGATTGAAGATACTAGTATTTCTTAAAGCCTAGAACAGACATTATTCAGGAGAAGATGAGGATAAGCCCATCAAGGAGAATGGTATTCAAAATACCGTAGTGTTGTGTATATAAAGCACTGTTTCTTCTGCCAGTAGTGTTGTTTCAAAGATTATACTTGACATTTGAGGAATATATGCTTTTTGCCTTCCGTAAAGAACATAAGTTGAATAAATACTAGTCTACTTAACACCATCAATTGAAAATAAAGGTATAAATATTCTAGAAGAGTAAAAAAAAAAAACAAATTCCCCAAAACAGAACAAAAAGAGTCTGTGTTTTCCTACAGTGTTTAAACCGTAGGGCATTATGGATCTAGCCATTGCACCAGAGTAAAAGCATTTGAATGTTTTCTTATGCTATGTTTTGGCAAACACTTTAATAGAGCTGCAGGGGCAAGCATGCATTTAATTCCTTACAGAACGTGAGTAAACATCTTAGCTAATTTGAATTACTTAACTTCATGTAAGTATCTGGTACTACCTGGTGTTAAGCCAGGATAAGATGTAGTAGATAGTTTTGATGATGTTCCTGGTGATTGAACATGGCTATCCCCATTTTGTTGTTAGTCATCATGATCTAAATTCGTAGCTTAACTCTCAAGTATTTGCTATTCTGCAAACATACCTATTTATGCATTTAAATTATCGTGAGTAGGTTTTCTTTGGCTGCATAGTGTTTATATGGATTCTAACAACTATTTTCCTTCTCTCTAGTTCCAGAAAGGCTGACAGCATTAAATCCAGACCAAATTCCGAGTCAGAGCCTGGCTGGAATTTATATATTATAAACACTGTTTCAACCATTCAGCTTTACAGAGAAATGGTATTGCCCAACTCTTGCTTTTTGTTGTTTGATGAGTAAAAATAAGTACTGTTAATTAATAACTGATGCATGTCATTGCTGAATATAACGTAATGTATTTCTCATTAATAGCCCATAATCTTATTTCAAATGTCTGCTTCTCTTACTAGAATCATTCCTGCATATTCTTAATTTTTGCCAGTAACCTAGGTATATCCTGTGTCTCTTCTAGGTAGACTATAGTAGAACTTACGAAAATGTGAAAACTGAGAGTTGCATCCATCTTCTCAGTGAGGCTCATTTACTGGTCAGAGCAGCTATAATGGACCCTCATTTCCTTAAATCAGATGAGAAAGAAGAACTTCTGAGAGCATTCAGAGAAAGTTGTGCCTTCTTAGGAGATTGCTACAGCAGGTATGTTTTAGATGTCAAAGTGATATAGGTGAGCTTCCAGTAATTTTATACCAAAAATATCTATCATTCTTTGCTGGTTTACATGCGTATTGCATATTTGATATAAATCTTTGTGTTCCACAAAAACAGCTTAATCTGGTCATCTCTTCAGTATCTGATTGTCTTTATTATCACTGAACACAATACAGCATGACACTGAATATGAGCTAAGTATTTGCAGATACTGGTGTGTCTGCAACTTTGTTTGATATATTATTTTAGTTCTTAGAAACAATGGCAAGTGTTGCCCTTAGTTGTTTTTGTTCTTTTTTTCCTCACTCTCTGTTGCCTTCAGGTTTGACACAAAGGATTACCACCTCGCTTTGCCATATTACAGAATGTCAGGTTTATCCATGACTGAAGTTTTAAAGAGACTAGCTTCAGAAGGTGATGAAATGCAGACATATGAGAGAGGATTTATATTTTACTTAACTCACTCTCTTAATGAAGACTTAAATGAAGAATTAAGTAAGGTATAAACAAGTTGCTTTTTTTCTTAATCTATTGATTTAGTTCTGATTTTAAGAACTGTGTGTCAACTTATAATTAAGTTCTCTTTGAGAATACTGAGTTGCTTATTTAGTTTTACAGTTGTTCTTTTTCACATAGTTTTTATTTTCCTTTTTTTTTTTTTTTTTACAAAATAGCAAGCACCACCTCTGATGCTTTGGGCTGCTTTCAAGCAGCATATTATAGCTGTTGCTAATGATCTGCTTCCCACTTGCACACAGAGACATTTCTGTTTGAGGAAATTGCTCTGCCTCAAATTCCTTTCATCTCCTATTTCTGTAACAAAATAATCTGTTTGTACATTGCCAAATTGTACAGGGTGGTAAAACCAATTCACTGTGGTGTCGGATGCTCTAGTACCTCAGAATAGGGGTTGAATCACTGCCAGTTAGAGATCCTTTACTTTTACCAGGAGGGAGGAAAGAAGCAGGAAAGGCACTGTGATTTGATATCTAAGCTGTACTTGTCTGTTTTATAAAACACCCCCACCACAATAAAACAAACCTGTAACACTTTCATATGCCATAGAAGACTATATCTGGAAAGGTCTGAATTGTCCAATGGCTTTTATTTTAACAGGAATCAGCAAATAAAGTTCTCCAAATATTCTATCTTGCTGATCCTGGGCAGCTGCCTCATATCCTCTGCAGCCCCTGCATGACAAACGTATGTCCTTTGACAGCTGTGAAATATCTTCAGAAAATAGAAAAGACTATGCCATCAGTGGTCCTATCACTTGCTAAAGCTTTCATGGCTCTGAAAATGGGAGACCTGATGATGTATGAACATGAGATGGACTCCTATAAGGAGGTAAAGTATGCTGAAAGCATGAGCTATTCACTCTTTGCAAAGCTCAAGTCAGTAGGTTTGGCTTGAGTTGTATTTTACAGTAAAGAAACTTTCCATCACTCCTCTTTCTCCTAGTATGCTGCATAGGCTCCACTGAATGTCTGCAATCACAATAGACTCAAGGTCTGGCATGCAGTTCGACTGTACTGTTTCCCTTGTTGGTAGGGTATTCTTATCTTGACCATGTCTTAACAAATAAGCAAAAGTTTAGAAGTTATTAATTCTTGATAAATTAAATGCTGTTTACTGTGGTGTAACAAGCTCTGCAGAGCCAGTGTTCTTCTGCTGTATGGCAGGGGTTTACAATAGCATTTTTACACCCTTCCACCCATAATTAATATGTGATATGCCCATTGAAAACACCACCTGTATGCAAACAGATGTTATAAAATTCCTCTTGGAGCAGAATGTCCGTGGTGCACACAAACTAAAGTTTCTGTATACAGTTTTCCCTCTTATGTGGAATCAAAGCACTTAACCATTATTAAGATGAGATTAGAACCTACTTCAGAGAGAGCTGTTTCAACAGTGATACTCAGCACCACCTGCTTTCTAACCATTTGCAGCATGATCAAGTAAAATTGACATGTGAGCAAACATACACATTCCTCCCCATAGATGTTATTTAGACAATAAGGTGTCTGGGGTTTAGGTGTTGAGTTTGTTGTGCTGTTTTTTTCTTTTTAATCTGACCTATTAAAAATGTTCTATTGCACCTCACTTTTAAAAATCTTTTTGCTACAAAGTACTAATACTTTCAAAAAGATAAAGAAAGGAAAGGTAGTTTGTATGCATAGCAGGGTGAAATCTGAATTCTTCTCCTAGGTTTGCCTTCTATTTCCTGTGTAGTTCATTTAATCTGCCTAAGCATAATTTTCCCACTGTCTTTAAAGTGAAAATAGTACCTAGTCATGCTTACCTTCAAAATCACCCAGCTATCCAGAAGCAAGTTATTGTTGCACAGTGCAGCACAATTTGATCTTTGTTTTAGGTGTATTTTCAAAATAAAATCATACTTTAGCAAAGTAGTTCTACTGAAATTTAGCAAAGTAGTCTATTGAAATTTTAGCAAGTGATTTTTCAAATCACCATTTGTATTGAATGTGTTGGATTTCACAGTGAAATCTGTCTTTCTTATGTGCAGATTTCAACAGCGTGTTACTTCTTAGTGTTCAGGCAAATGGCTAATATATTGCTCAGGAGGCACTGCTCTGGCATGTGGTTTGGAGCTCAGGCTATGGAGAGCTATTCTATAAATTTTAGAAAGGACTTATTTCTTTCCCCTGACTTTCCTGTTTAAACTTCACTGCCTGAGGAAGTACTGAGTTTGCTGAATGCAATCATATGTGGACTGGATTATTTACCTGATTTATATCTAACTATGTTTATAGACAATACTGGCGTGTGGCTTCATTGGGCAACCGAAACTCTTGAGACAGCATAAGGAAGGAATTGTTATGCCAACTGAGTTTGCTGTTCATCTGAAGGAGATGCAGCCTGGTTTACTGGTGGCTGCCACTGTGGCTTTACATGAGAACAGTAAAATTGAATTGGAAGAAGCAGATACCTTTTTCAAGGTTGGCATGTGATCATTTTTTGCTTCTGTTTTTCTCATAGTGATGTTGTTGTGGGAAAGCAAAGCAGCCTCAGTTGCTTCTTCACTCATATTTCAGCATTTCTTCAGAAAGAAGATGATTCCAGTCATAATAGATGACTACAGAATGAGAAACTGGACCTTCTGGAAGAAAATAGTGGTTAAATCAAGCAAATTTAAAAAAAAAAAAAAATAATCCATTAAGTTCTTTGTTTTGATCCTGTCATTTGAATGGAGAATACCTTGATCTCAGAGATCTTTCAGTGGCTTCCCAGTAATTGGGTTTGGTAAGGCTACTGAAATTTAACAGACTTTAGATAAATCACTTTTATCACTTTTAAATTCCTTTTGAAGAAATCATTAGGATTGAAACATATTCCTAAACAATCAGACATAAATATGAAGGTATACAAAGGTTCTGTGTAAATTTCTGAAAGAAGAGTGGGTCTTAGCAGTTTATAAGAAGAAAGATAAATATAATATTTTTTTCTGGTATCACTCAAGTTTTCTTTGTTTAGCTTGGGAATCAAAAAAAACTTTTTTTTTTTTTTTTTTTTTTACATTTTCTCTACAATTAATAACATTGTTTAGATGAAAACTATGTATTCTTCAGTGTGGTTATACTGCAGCATTATATCTGTGACTGTGAAAGACCCGTATCAGAAGTACTATATTGTGACACTCAAATTAGAAGTGGTGTTGTTTAAAGCCAGATGGAAACCAAGGAAAAAAATCTTTTTGCTGATACACTAGACCTTAAAGCACCTCCCCTGTGGGTCCTACCATTATACCCAGCCGAGATGCATAGCATCTCTTATCACAACCTCTACATTCTTCTTCTGAAGACACCTGTTTGGCTACTGGCACATAGAAAACCCTCCAAATTAGCAGTGTCTAAATATTTACTGACAGCATGCTGGTGCTTCTGGCAGCAGAGTTAATCTCGAAGAAGAAATCAAATCTGTTGTTTAGAATTCATTACCTTAAAATCATTCCGCGAACTTTTTACTTTGCACAGCACTGTATTATGTAGAATCACATGTATTAGAAATACATGAAGACAAAAAAAGGAACCAAAATTGTGCTTCTAGTAAAAGTGAAAAACTGTTCCTTCTGTCTCTCCTAACTTCTGCTAACTAATAAGTACCACAGTCTGTGCTAACTTGCTGTCTTCTAACATTTTTGTTCTTAGATGTTGTGTAGTAACAGTGAAAACACTATTCCTCAGCTCTTGGTGGATTTCTGGGAAGCTCTTCTTGTAGTGTGCTCTCAGGAAGAAATACTTCAGGAGCTTTTATTGAGGGTTACTTCTCAGTATGTTTGGAGAATATCAAAGAAGCAACTTCCTGAGACTAAGCCATTGAAAACAACAGAGGATCTGGTAAGTATAGCACCCAGGGTAAGTTTTATGACTCCACTGTCCCTTCAAAATATATCCAAATGCTATCCTTAGTATTTTAATTCTGGACAGTTTCTCTCTTAAAAGCAGCAAGACTTAAATCGAACAAGGTAATGAGCAGTTACCAGATAGGTATTGCTGTCCCCTGCTCTTTGGGGACATTTGCAAATACACTTCCAGCAGTCATGTCAGCTCTGGATAGAAATAAGGGCTAAAATGAAACCATGAGAGTTTGTCAGGTGGACCATTTGCAGTTTTACAAAGCTGATTAAATGTGCAAATGACAAATTTTAAAGGATTCTGAATGGGAAACCTGAAATACAGAATTTCCAGTTTGTTACTAAATTGTATGAACCAGAGGAAAGAGTAGCTGCTATTCTAAATTATGCTATTTAAGAGTAACATTTTCTTGACTTCTGGTGCATTTCATGTGGAACTTCTCACTAACAGAAGCATTTATTTTATTGCAACTTGATTTTTTTCTTGTATAGATAAACTCCTGTAATCATTTTGGGTTGATCTTCCCATGGGTAACTTCAATAATGTCAATGGAATCTCCATCCAATAAAGATTACTGTGAAGATATCTCAAAACTACAGGTATGAAACTCTTAATCTTACTGTTTACTGCTTACATCCATTCTGCAAGTATTCACCTATGTATGAACAGCTTTATCTAGCAGACTCCCTCCTTCCACTCAAGGTTATCCAAGTTGAACTAAAAGTCCCATTGAAATGATGGAAATACAAAAACAAAATGGAAGAGATATGTTGATACATACATTTTTAGTCCACTCTAAACTTGCTTTCTTAGTTTTCAGTAACATTTATTAAAGGAAGTATTATTTCAAAATTATTACGATAAGCAAGAGCTTCTGTTTTAAGGTTACGTTTACCATTTTTTTGCAAAGTTTGTCTTAAATCCAAACAATAATTTTTCTTCTTGTCTTCAGTCTCTCTTATGTAGTCAGTCAATCAATATAGCTTCAGCTCTGCCTATCTTGGAGCCCCTGACAGAGGCTGGTAACACTGGCCTCACCGTCCATGTTCTCTGCAATACCCGTCTAGGCAAGTATGAGGAAGCCATTGACCAACTTCTCAAAAGGTGTCCTGCTGCAGCTGTATTATATGCTCAGCATGAGCTGAAAGATGACAATCGGGTGAGCTACTTCAATGAAAGTTTTTCAGTATTTTTATTCTGGTTTGCTTTTTCCTAATTAAAATACTGTTGTGTACAGATGGACTCTGGATGCATCAAATAGCCCAGGTTTCCGACAAAGTACATTGCTTAGCTTGCTTGGCTTTTAAATTCCGTAACTCAGTCCCACCTGGTTTTAATAGAATTTTTTTCCCCTCTAGTTTCTTCTGTGAGTTCTTGTATGTATTCTAGTAAATTTAAAGCATAATCTTTTCAGATGTCAGAGTGCCTCAGAAAAGGGAAAGCAATCTGTTCTTTTTCCGTGTAAGTGAAAAACAAGCTAGTTTCTCACTGATCAGTTTTCTAAATTGTTTGACAGTATTGTATAACGTGAAATTTTAGTGATAAGTTAACCGATAAGAGAACATGGCCTTCCAAATAAAATCACACTTAAATAAGTTGGTTTTTTTTTTTTTTTCTGTGTTCTAGTGACATCTTCTGACCTTAATACATCAGAATGGTACTGATGCACTAGTGGAAAGACAATGTCCTGTTTTCCCCTTAAGCCTCTATACAGTTTTAATTTTGGAAATTATTGTATTCCAGGAGTACAGGAGTTTACTTCCACTGCCCATCACAGCTACTCAATTAATTACAGTTAAGTTTTGCTGGCCAGAGTCAGCAAAGGTGATCTTCTACCAGCTGGACACTCATCAAAATCGGATTTAGCTTTTTATTTGGATCTGAAAATAGTTTCTTATTTCCACATTAGTGACAGCATTGAATGTGAGGTTGCAGTACTGAATTTGAACACAGGTGGAAAAAAGTTACCACCTTTAGAAAAGGAAAGAAATCCCTTTCCCTGTATCTATTTTTATCAGCAAAATTACATGCAAATCATAGTTCACTACTACAGCTGTTGGGAGTAGACAGATTAGGCCAGGAGACACAACAGTGTTCTTAGAGCAGTGCTATTCACCACTTAGCATGGAACTGTTTGGAGGGAAAACCTTAATTTTCTGACTGCATTGGTTTTCCAATTATGTGACTTTTTTGCTTTTTTAAACTTTTATCTATAGAGGCACTAGGGGGCACTGCGTAAAAATTTTCGAGTTAAAAAAGGTCTCACTGAAAAAATACATATGCAAACCCACTGCATTAAATAAATAAAAACCCATTAAATTAAGTAATTACTGAGTTCATCGTAACCTACCTGTATTTGTACACATGTAAGCTTAGTTCAGTGTATTTTCAGCAGTCCTTGTTAATTTACACTTTTTCTGTGTGTTTTTGTGTATTAGGCTTTGTGGTGGAACAAGCTGCTTCCTGAACTTTGCAAGAGAACCAGGCTTACTGGAAATGACTGCCCTGTTCTTATTTCATCACTGAAAGGTAAATCAATGAATTGCAACTCAACTCCAGAAGCCTTGTACGTCATCTGACGTGCTAAATACTGTTCAGGCTAAAGACTATTGGGATGATAATTTGGGAAATAAACAGGAACCTTTTTCTGTGGTTAAAGCTCATACAGCTCAGCAGTCTTCCCTGTCATCAGCACAGGATTCTGCAGTGTACAGTGTGTTGCCTCATTTGTATTGAAAACAGTTAAATTGTTGGAATCACACTGTTTCTATACAGGTCAAAGATAGTCACCATTTAAAAAACTTACTGGTTTGAGGTTTTTTTTCCTAGGCTAAGTGGCTACATGGTTCTAAGCAATGATAGCTAATAGGCTACTATTGATAACACAGTGGGCATTTAAGTGTATTGATGACTTGATCATAGACTGGAAAATACATGTGTTACTACTAGAAGTAGAGAAACCGACCCTGGTAATTGTAGTCCTGTTGTTACATGTTTGTAGGAAGTCAATAATACTGTGTATAGCTGAGGGGCTAGTGTGTTTATTTCGACAGAATGAAAAGAATGAATAAAGCACATATATTAAAAAAAAAACCCACACCACAATGTAATGCCTCAGGGCAGAAAAACGGCAGCATCATGGAGTTGCATTGTGCAGCACAGGTTGCCAAGCTCTATCATAAAGTTCTAGTTTCTGGTGCTAGTGTTTTTTCTTTTGAAACATTGTTTCAATGAAGTTAACTGTGCTGTAATTGCTTAACAACATAGTGTTGAAGAGATTGGTCTGAGGCCCCGCTTGCAGAACTTCCCATTTACAGATAGTCCTGAGTTAGGGTACTGGTATAGATTTCCAGGGCTTCCTTTGCATTTGATACAAAACATGAAGTACCAGATCACACTCCCATAAGCATTAGTGCCACAGGTAGACCTGGTAAGCCGAGACAGATATGATTTTAATCTAAGACATAATCTCAGTTCACTTTTGAGATTTCCTATAGTTTTATTTGCTCCCAGATGGGTGTGTGTCAGATTTCATTCCAGTTGAAATAATTAGATAGTTTGATGACTTCGATTAGTAATTACATTGTTAATGTTCTTTTAATTTCTTTGTTCTACAATGCAAATACCTAAACAAGGTTTTCTTCCCTGCTCTGAGCAGAAACTTTATCAGTTGTTGCAATGGAACTTGAACTAAGGGATTTACTCAGTCTTTTACCGGAGGATGGAACTGCAGCATTTTTCCTGCCTCATCTTCTTCACTGCAGCCAGAGGAAGCTGCTGACCTAAACCAATGAAAGTCTGTATGCAATCAAAGAATGCACTGGAATAGAAAAGTAAATGAAACAAATAGTAGAACTACATGTAAGGTACTGTTGGACTCCTCTCATGTAAATCTCCTTATTTATCAGTTGAAACCTTCTGATAATTATTGAATGATCACTCTTGTCTGAGGCAAAGCATCTGTTTGGAAGCTGATATTATTACACTCTAACAAAAGGTCAGCAAAACAGAATTCTTGCCAGGTAGAACTGAATGGTGATTGGACTGGTAAACGCATAGCTTTTCAGCTGTTGAGCAGGATCACTTATCTTCACAATGAGGGTGAACTTGTGGCCAAGGCAGCTAGAAAATACAGACTGTACAGCACAATTGGACATACAGTGTTCACTGAAAGAAAAGCAGGGAGTCAGTCTTAATTCTTTTAGTTGGATCACTGACCTAGGAAGGAGTTTAAGCACCAGCATGTGTCTTAACTGTAGGAGTAAAAAGTAAGTGCCTTACTCTTCCAAGTGGAATTTTGCAACACAGACATTCCCTTGAATTCCAGCTGGCAAAGCCAGTCAGCTGCTCTGTCATCTTAATTACCTACCCATGTATGTTCAGTGTTACACTGAAAATGTTTTCATTTAGGAATTCACAAAAAAAGGTCATAAATCAAACAAGTGTTCCCAAGGGGAGTGGAAGATAGGGACTACTGCTTACTTGCTAGTTTTTGCTTTCTTTATTCTTCTGTCGTACTCAGTCAATAGACTGCTGTTTGTGCTAGGGCACAAATCCACCTGAAAACTCTTTATTTCTTCTAGGTTTTTTGGTATGCAACTCAGGTACTTTTGTGTGTATGTACTGATGTTTGTCTTTGTTTTGGGCAGAAAACATTCTTTTCCTTCAGCTCAAAATCATTCATAATAAACTGTCACAATGTTTATCACCTTCTTAGGAATGCAGTTTGTTTTTTTGAGAATCTATAACAAATAGAACAGTGAACCCGTGATCCCATAACCATGTAAAGGCCCAAATAGCTGACATTGATTCTATCAAATCCATTTTCACTGAAGCTGTAATGTTACTCAAACCTGTAGCTGTCAGTCATAATACATCAACTACATTGAAAATAAAATATATTTTTTAAAAAAGAGAAATGAAGAAAATAGTTTAACTTACTTATGTAGCATTCCTGCTACAGCCAAAATCAATGATCTAATTTACTAGGGTGGATTATGCTGGATTCAGTAGAATCTTTCTACCTTAAAAAAGGCCAAATCAATTTAGGCTTGTTACAGAGAAGCAACTTCCTTTGTAGTGGAAGCTGTAAAGCTCAAACGTTTGTTGTGACTGCCTGTCCTGTACATCCTTGCATTGTTTGACACAGGTCTAGCATATGTGGAGTTGGGCTATTAAAACACAACTGGATGGTATGACAATACCTGCTCTTACTGCTGTCATTTTTGACCAGCCTTAGTCATGCACTGATACTGCTGCTTCCTTCCATCTGTCAAGAAATGGTTAATTTTCCTAGGTCTGCACTATGTGACTAACAGCAAGATGATTCCACTGCAGGAGCTGTTTTAAGATTCATCAGATCAAAGCTCTTGAATATAGTACTCACCACATTTTGCCCTTCGCTGTCTGAATTTCATCAGACTTATTTCAGCATAACTTTGTCTGTCTTGTAATTATTTTTGTAACAGAAAAACCAAAAACATCTTGTGCAATCAGGACTCCCAGTCATACAATCTTTTAAATTTAATATCTTGAAAGATGTTACTGGATAAAATTATAACATAATTCAACAGAAATAATAAAACTATTTTGTTAGCTGTTTAGTTATACGATAGTATATAAAGTGTGAACTTACGGATAAAGCGATAACCAAATTCCTATTTTCCAAGCAGTAACTACTAACACATCTGATTAGTAAAACGCAACAACAGAAACCTAAAACAAATTTTGCTGTTACACAAGGTTATTTACAAACTTAAAGAAAAAAAAAGAGGAAAAGTCCTTTTATTTGGCTATTCCATGTTCCTCAGCAGTTAAATAACATGCATTAGGCATCACATAGAATGTTTTGCTTGCAAGATAACATTTTTATTTAGAGAAAAAGGTATTTCTAAGCTATTATATTCATTCAGTTATCTTTGACTATTGCCCTTTCATTAGCCATGTGCCACCAAATGAAATCTTCCCAAACACACCTGAGAATGAATTGTCCAGGAGATAGTATCCCTCAAAAAATGCTGCACTGAATGTAGACCTTGGAGAATCACTGTGGTAGAATGTTTTCATCATTTGAGTCTGCCTGCTGTACTGTTACACTTGAACTGACTGAATAATCTTGGAAACAAAGACTGTTTGTCTGTAAGGGGAGAAAATAGCTTTTGTTACATGCATTGCATAAAAAAAATAGTTATGCACATGGACAACAGAGTCCAAAATGAGCTCAGTGGATCCCAGTACTTTCTAGACATTGTGAGTTAGATTTAAAAACAGCTTTAAAATACACTGAAGGGTACATTTTAATGCACTTTAGATGGCTGATTATGAAAAATCCAACCTACTGCTTCTACAAGTAAAAGTCTGTTTCTACGTCTCTTTCTGTGTACTCTTAAATCAAGCTTTTTATTTTCTCTGCAAGTTTGGCACAAAGCATTGTGTAAATGAGAGTGGTTTATAAAAATCAAACTAGACTGTTTAACAGTCCAGTCTGTATTTTTAGTATAGATACCTATGTACATTATATAGTTGTGCATCTATAAATACATACACATACACACATATTGAAATGTTCCTACTGTTCTCTTTCTGTCAGTTAACTATAATGCATACCTATTATGGTCTGTCTTTTGAGCGCAGGAAAGTTGCTTTTAAAATTGTATTAACTTTGTAGAAAGAACTTTCAAGTTTTTTCATGGGTAATATTGCTAAAGCAAGGTAATAGTGTCTGTAAAGCTAAAACATTTTCTTTAGAAAGAAAACACCACTTTAGTTTTTCTGTACTTTAACTGTTAGGGATGGTGACACTAGCTTTTTTTTTTTTTTTTCCCAACTGTTCTTTTTGTTTTAAGTGAAGATTGAGATGGAGTCTTAACATTACAGGCACTTCTTAGGTACAGAAATACTCTGTCTCGTGAAGAATTATTTTAAATTTATTTTAATTTCATTGACAGGAAGCTGAAGCAATAGTCAGGTAAAGTCCAGTCCTTTAGCTGCTCTGTTTTTAAGCAGTAGTGCTGAGGCAAGTATGACCAGGTGGCTTGGAACATTCTGGCCTACAGACATGAGTATTAAGCTATGAAGTATCACTGGATGCCTGAACTCGCTCTGAGTACGCTGTCCTGTCTTTGTGAGCCCCATTTCGCATCTTTAAACATAATGAACATTATTGAAATTATCCTGGGCTGCATCAAAAGAAGTGTGGTTAGCAGGTCAAGGGAGGTGATCCCCTGCCTTGGACTCCACTCTCATGAGACCCCACCTTGAGTATTGCATCCAGCTCTGGAGCCCCCAGTGCAAGAAGGACATGGACCTCTTGGAGACAGTCCAGAGGAGGCCACAAAGAAGAGATCAGAAGGCTGGAACACCTCTCCTACAAGTACAGGCTGAGAGAGCTGGGGTTGTTCATCCTGGAGAAGGCTCCAGGGATCTTATTGTGGCTTTCCAGTATCTGAAGGGGGCCTACAAGAAAGCTGGGGAGAGACCTTTTACAAGGGCTTGTAGTGATAGGACGAGGGATGATAGCTTCAAAATGCTATTTTTAGATTAGCAGTTAAGTTCTTCACTCTGAGGGTGATGAGACACTGCAACAGGTTCCCCAGGAAAGCTGTGGATGCTCCATCACTGGATGTGTTCAAGGCCAGGTTGGATGGGGCCTTGCACAGACTGCTCTAGTGGAAAGTGTCCCTGCCCATGGCAGGCGGCAGTTGGAACTAGTCGATCTTTAAGGTCCCTTCCAACCCAACCTATTCTGTGATTCTATGAGATAGGTAAGCTCCTACCTTCCTTTGGGAGTACTGTGTAGGTTGTTTCCATGCCTGCATGAATGTGGTCAGTAACATGACAGTGCAACAGCCAGGTTCCAGGGTTCTGTGGGGTCATTTCCACAGTTTGAAATGTGCCAGGGAACAGATCAAAGACATCTGCCTGGTAAACTCCTGTTTGCTTCAGGACAAAAAGTAAGAACGGTTAAACAGTGTGGCATTACCAGATGGCAGTGATTTAAGATACCTTTTATGCATACTCCCACTAAACTTTTTTATCACAGTTGAGTGAAGAGACATCTACTGTATATCATTTCTACAGCAGCATCACTTTGTACACCCACTTCATGCTTAAAAGATTAATAAACTAGCAACTAAGTGGAAATGAAGGAACAACTACAACTGTTGTCTTATCACAGACATGAAAACTCACAGCTGCCTTTGTGAAGCAACTTGTGAGGTTACTGGTCAGCAACTGTTATGGTAGATATTCTGTCCCTTGTCTGTTGATCAAATACAGGTTTGGGGCATAAAAACTTTACAGTCAAATTACAAGTCTGTCTTAATACTGTAATACTTGATTTTTTGCCAGAGCTTACAGTCCTTAATATTTGATCTACTGCTCATTCTTAACACATCAAGAAATGAGTGGAAAGGATCTGTTACCTTATACTCAAAGCTGTGGCCATGGAAGTGTGCTGTGTGAATGTCTATTTCATTGCCCATTCCCATCAAATACCAGCTTACAGCATCTCCAGCATGCATAGTCAGACCATGTAAATTTCCAAATACCTTCCCATTAATGGCTAAAGATAGGGAAAGAGCAAAACAGAGAAAACAAGTAAGATTTTCTGTACTGTTAAACTCTAAACTATAACAGAATACAAGATTTGAAAGCCAATGCCTAACAAAAATAACAGCTTTGAATGGCACATAAAACAACTGCACAGCATATTATGAATGGCTCTGGTTATGTTCCATATTTAACTACCAGGTAAGATGCAGTTAAATGTTCTTTGGTGTACACTGTTGCTAATATTGCAGTTCTTAAAGATCTGTGTTTCCTGCAGCTCTTTGTAAAGGGTAACCTTTACCAGGACATGCTTCCAGGTTGCACATTGCCTTTTCAATTTATCAGGAACAGTTGTTTGCTAACGTCAAAATTTCAAATTCCATTTTTACTCTTTCTCTCCTTTCAGTATGAGACCATTCTGTCATAGGTTACAAAAAAAAAACCAACCCAAAAGTCAGTGGCATTAACAGTGTTTTCAGATAGTTTAAGTGAAATCTTTCATGCTTTCTGCCCTGGAACTGGAAATTCAAAGGAGACGAGAAAGGCAAATTTAAATGCAGTACTTTCAAATATGTAATTTTACAGAGTTTCTAGAGTCACATTGACTAAATTGGAAAACATACCATGCATTTTATTACTTTCAAGGAATTCCTCATCCTCTTTGTCAACAAGGTGTGGGTTGGTAGAATAGGTTTTAATGTTTTCATCCAAGTACCATGACTCATTTTCATCAAAAACCATAAAAAGAAGAGCAAACTGAACTTTCTTTTTAGTATGAAATGATGGTATATAATGTCTACGACACACAACAAGTGTGCCTATTAATCCACTGTAAGTGTCCTGAAATTACAAATGAAAAATCATATAATTACAAGAGGTGACTAAGCAGAAGCACTTTTAATGCCAGACATGAATCCTCTTTTTACAATTGTCATTACTGGGGCATAAAGAAAGCCAGTGTCAAACAAGGTTATTTCTTCACAGTTAGATATTACCCATGGATCAGGTTTGATGGACTGTGAAGAGCAACTGCCTCTTTTTTATCTCTTGCTAGAAATAAACATGGATTCCATTTTAATTTCTTGCTCATCTTTCTCGTCCAAATTCTTTTTGGGTTTTACAATTCTGAGCTTGGTTTCCATTCAGAATATACTTCTTGACACTTTATTTGTGTTTGCTGAGATGTGAAGGGAAAAATACATTAATTTCCATTAAAAATTATTAGTTAAGTTAATCGGTGTTGGCACAAAACTGGCAGATACATGTTCCACTGTCGCATGTTAGTTTTCCCACACGTGACTGATTAGATACTGAGCAAGCTACAAAGTGATAGCTTTAAAAATGAAATCCGAGTGAGGTGATCTATACAAAGAATAACCAGGGAACAAGAACATGAAGGGTTGTAATTCTCAAATTCTGCCCTGACTTTCTTGCATTATTCAAGAGATGATGAAAATGCAAAGGTATGGTGATGGAGGGCATGACTTGACAGAAAGCAGAGAGGATTTCAAACTCATCTCCCATTTGCTGTAAGTGTATCTTGTGTTAAAGTCATGAACAAAACCCTATAGACTGATATCATTAATATACCTTAATGATGTCCACCGTTGAATGGTATGCCCATGCAATACAATGGGGATCTCCTCTCTCAGGACTAGATCTCTCTGGGATTTTCCAGACATACATTTTTGTTTCACCTGAATTAAATAAATATTGATGAATTTTAGAAGTATTCTGTGTGCTGACCTAGAAGAGGTCATCCTGAAACAGATGTTATCTCCATTTAGAGCATATATTTGTTCTGAACTTCCTTTTCCCAATTACTGTACTGGCTAGCTTATTGTTATTTCCCTTCTGCAAATCTCTGATGCTGCTTGCTAGTCTTTTGAGTTTTCTTTGTGTGTGTGTGGCTACACCGTCTAGTTTACCATACTTCATAAAACCAATTGTATCTTTTGTAAAGATCACAGAGGAACTTCTGAAAGAATAGCTAGCATAAACTATTCTCTCCCTACATAGCCAAATCTGTTTGCTTTCATGAAAGGTGCAACCATCCTGCGTCAAAAAACTACCGATCGGCCAAGGGCTAGGGTACATAGCAACAATTAGCAGGGCCACTTTAATTTTAGAAATGTTAGTCATTATCAGCATGAAAAATTTAAGAACCTCAGGTAAAAACAAATAAAATAAAATCCAAAATCTTTCCTGCTATCATAAAATGAAAGCTTGCTACATCTTACTAGGAGGCTTGATGTTACCTGCTAGAAATAAACAAGGATGCTTTGATACCTGGGTTAGTTACAGCAACAACAGAACTGTCTGTTTTCACTCCATGGGCATGTATTGAATAAGGTCTTGATGCCAAGTTCTTAAAAACTATTATAATTTTATCTCCAATATTTGACATAAGCAGTGGCCCTGTTGGATAGAAAAAAAAAAAAGAAAAAAAGATTAACTTGGTTTTACAAAAGATCAGAGCAGAGGGAGAAAGACAGTTTGTTGTGTTCAAATACACAACAACATTGGCTTATAATTCAACTAAAACTATACCTGGGTAATGTCAGCCACTATGATATGCCAACTTAAGTGGCTGAAGTTAAGCATCTAAGTAGAGGCCTAAGTCTCAAAAGATCCAAACACCTACTGTGTATTTGAGGTCAGTTTGGATGTTGAATGTTGCTGCCCAGTTTCATGCTGACTTTGAAAATACTGACCTGTGATCAAGGCAGCAAACCAGGAGGGTTTTTTTCTTGTAAAGAAAGCAATATGATCTTGCAAGGAAAGCACCATAATAAAAGTAGCAATTCCATGTAGGTGTAGGCACTTTGTGTGGGTAAAACTATACTCCGAATTATTCAAAAAGTATCTTCTTGTTTTGTTTTGCTGCATTTTCACAGTTTCAAAACTGAACTCCATGACAATTATACCTTGAATTTCCAGGTGCTGCTGCTCCTCTGTTCTGTTTTTGGGAGTACTGAATGTCTGATCGGTGTACTCACGATATACTACCTTTCTGTATTTTGAGCCAATGAATTTGTCTTCTTTATTTAAAAATGGATTTCCAGGGCTGAAAAAAAAACAACAAAAACCCACAACAGAAAGGGGGGGGGGGGGAGAGGGAAAGGAAAAAGAGAAAATTTGAGATAAGAATAGGTTGTGCATTACTTAATGGATTTTAAAACATCTTTTGCAGGTATGTCAATTAACCATCAAACAAAAATCTAGCTTTGTGAAACAGTAACTGCATAGATCACTGCTATCTTGAATGTGAAAACATTCTTGTTAATCTGGGAGGTTTCTCTTAACAATGAAGGCTAAAAACACACTATAAAGTCTATACAGTATTTGAGAGAATGCCAAGTGCTTGGCCTGGCAGATACTTCAAATTGCAAGAAGTCATCCAGTAACTTCTATATTGAAAAATAGAGCCCTCAGTGACTTCTGAGATTTGAAATGAAGCCTAAAACTTGTAAAGCTTAAGGGCCTTGCTCATGAAACGTGGGGGACCTATCTCTACTGAGAATGAGGGCTGAGACAGTGGGGAAAAAAAAGCAGTCCATATTACTTGTGCTTTGAACTGTGAGAGGGTCCATTGTTGTGTGCAGGGCAAGTGAATGGGCTATCAAGCTGAGGGAAAAGAATAAAAAAAAAATTACAATTAAGTCAATTAAAAAAACCCTAACAAAACACACCTATAAGCAGTTACAATCTATTATTTTAACTTCAAATGAAGTTGCTTAGAGGAACACATAGGAATTAATCAGTTCATTGTTTACTGCCTTTTGCTAATTGGCATGGATTATTTGATCTAATCATTTCCTTCTCATTGAAATTCAAATACTGGTAATAAAATACCAAGGCAACAAGCTTCATAGTGAATGGATTTGTCATGGACTTATCTTGTGTAAGCTAATGAAACTGGGAGGCATAAAAAAGAGCCTTACTCAGCATACACATAAACGTGAGACAAAGACATGTTATGTATTGTGAGTAATCAAATCTCATTGACCTCATCAATGTTTATAAATATATAAAGGGTGAGTGCCAGGAAGATGGAGCCAGGCTCTTCTCAGTGATGCCCAGTGATAGGACAAGGGGCAATGGGCGGAAGCTGAGGCATAGGAAGTTTCATGCGAACACGAGGAGGAATTTTTTCACTGTGAGGGTGACAGAACTGGAACAGGCTGCCCAGAGGGGTTGTGGAGTTCCCTTCTCTGGAGACATTTAAAACCCGCCTGGATGCATTCCTGTGTGACCTGCTCTAGGGGTCCTGCTCTGGCAGGGAGGGTTGGACTAGATTATCTTTTGAGGTCCCTTCCAGCCCCTAACATTCTGTGATTCTGTGATCAGGACAAAGTAGTCACAGTATCTATAACACGATGAACATTTTAAGTATTCCACATCAAGGACTGTACCAACATCAGTAAATAATAAATGCACATGCACTATCCAGGATGCATGAAAATCTGCAGCTGTCCCACAGAAGATTTATGGTGGACCATTTCACCAACATCATGCTGTCTGTCTCACAGTTACATGGCAACATTACTGGAGAAGGACCACAAATTCAAGTGAGACCTAAAAATACACATGCAAAGACAGTGTGCCTAGAAATGCCCAAAGCAGGAAAACGTTCAGATAAGTGAGTTGCTCCTTTGTGGTTTTGGGCGTATTTTTTGCAATTTTTCCCTTGTTACAAAGTACCTTTCCTCATGGTATTGATGCCGCTCAAATTCCCATGTCCTGTTAGGAGAATAGTCCCATTCAACTTCCACTGCAGCAATATAGTAAGTCTTTTCATGCAAATACATAGATAGATCCACATTCCACCAATGGCATTGTTTCACTTCGTATTTCTGTTTCATGCCCCCTGTGTAGTGATCTGTTGTCAGGCATGACACTTCAAAAACTCCTAGAAGTCATACAAGAAACAAAGACTTGAGGGCAGGAATCTGTTACTAGGAGATCTTGAGTTTGTATTACCTATGTTGATTTACTGTTTAGAGACTGAGACACAGGCTGTTGCTCATATAAGATCCAAATGCTTTGTGTAGTAGGGCTACTTGTAGTAATAAAATTCAGCATACATAGAAGCTAGAAAAAACAAGGCTTTAGCTTTAAGAGCTTATATCCTATGAACACCATTTGTTTGCTGACCTTCAAACACAGCCGTACGCAGTTTTAGCACCCAAAGGGTCAAAATATCAGCTATTTAAAACTTGTCTCCAAGCATAACATGTTCACAGGTGAACAATTTCTAAACTAGTAACAGGATTTTTAAACAAGACATTTACCTTCAGAATCAGGCTTCATAATAGCTGTAAGAAATGTATGTGGAAAGAGATTTGCTGTATCCCTTCTTGTTCCTTTAGTTGTGAATGTATTTTCTGAAAAGTATATCCCATGGACATCAACTTCTGACCCCAAGCCCATCAAATGCCAGGAAACCACACTTCCTTTACACATCTCAAGACCAGGCTGATTTCCATACATATAACCATTAATGGCTGTAGAAGATTTGAGGAAGCAAAACCCACCTTGATTAACACATTAGTTAATTCTGCAATACAAATTAAATAATACACACTTCGGATGCAGTACGATGCCTTAGACTGACAGAAATATCAATAAAAAAATACTTCACCACATCAGTGAAACTAGAGAGTCAATTCAAGCAAACAATTTTAAAAATCCAGTATTTAAAAACAATTTCTGTTCTCCTTTTCAGTGTCAACAGCGTAAGTAGCTGACTCAATCAACTAGAACTTCCATTGCTTTATACCTGTCAAATATGCAGGACACATAAAGCATCCCACTTATACCCTGCAAGACCTTCCAGTCACACAGTGGAGATAATCTGAGTTGTTTTTTAGTTTGAGTTACTAATCCTTTCCACTCCTGTGCGAAACTTTCGAAGCCTGGGCGTCACAGGTACTACTGAATGTTCACTATCAGGGCTCAGTAAATAGTAGGAATGCCCCTGAGAGCAAAATCTAAGAAAGAGCACAAGCAATTACGTTTAAAGATTAGGATTTACTTGCAGGACTAGGTACTGAAGATAAAAATGTTCTTTCACATTAAAAATGAAAGATGTTTTTATAGTACCAAAAAACTATCAGTGTGAAACTCAGCTGAGCCCCATTAAAGAAGCAAAGTTTTTCATTCTAAGGGGCCACAGTGCTAGTAAAGGAATCCAAACTCAGCCATGGACAAAAATGAGCAAGCAATGGGCCCTTGCTGCAAAGAAGACTAATGGCATCTTGGGCTGCTTTAGGAGTGTTGCCAGCAGGTCAGATTGTAGCTGCTATTGTAGAAATGCTCCAGGCAAACAGAGCTGGAAAGCAGCTTGGCAGAGAAGGACCTGGCGGTCCAGGTAGACACCGAGTTGAACATGAGGAAGGTCTGCCCTTGCTGCAGACAAGGGGAATCACGTCCTGGGCTGCATCAGGCCAAGAACGGCCAACAGGTCAAGGGAGAGGGTCCTTCCCTTCTGCTCAGCACTAGTGACAACACACCTGCAGTGCTGTGTCCAGCACTGGGCTCCCCAGTACAAGAGAGACATGGACCTACCGGAGAGTCCAGCAAAGGGCCACAAGGATGCTGAAGGGACAAGAAAGCATTTTTCCTATGAGGAAAGGCTGAGAGGGC
>WTSP01012531.1:31464-61488 GCA_025331215.1 Actenoides lindsayi | reverse complement strand
AGAGGGCTGGGACTGTTCAGCCTGGGGAAGAGAAGGCTCAGGGGGATCTCATCAATGTGTATAAATACCTGCAGGGACGGTGGCAGGATGATGGAGCCAGGTTCCTTTTAGTGGTGCCCAGTGACAGGACCAGAGGCCATGGGCACACACTGACACACAGGAGCATCCCTCTGAACATCAGGGAACACTTTTTCACTTTGAGAGTGACCGAGCACTGGTAGAGTTTGCCCAGGGAGGTGCCAGTCTCCATTCTTGGAGATAGTCAAAAGCCATCTGGACATGGCCCTGGGCAACGAGCTCTGGGTGGCCCTGCTTGAGCAGAGGTATTGGACCAGATGACCTTCAGAGGCCCCTTCCAACCTCAACCGTTCTGTGATTCTGTGAAGATCCTCCTTTCAGCTACATCATCTGTAGGGCAGAGGTTGGTTTTCTCATGCTGCCTGGTTGCATTCATAGGGGCTGAACACGGGCTTCAGACCTAATTCCTCCTTCTGTCTGCTCAGAGTGGTACATAACAGTGCTAAATACTCAACTGCCAAGCAAGACATGGAACAATTGGCATTATATTTTGAACTACCACACTTAGCTGAAAGTAGCTAAATGTGCATTAGCACATTGGATTAGCATTCAAACACGATCTTCTTTCCAACGGAAGGGAATGAAATGTCTCTGCCACTATATAGTTTCCCAATATCCTACATGAGACCACAAACCTTATTCTAGAAATGAATATATCTTACAGTGCATTTTGTTAGACTCCTGAAAGTCCTCATCATCTTTGTCAATTTTACTGGGATTTAGCGTAAACATCAAAATATTGTCATCCAAGTACCAGCTCAGATTCTCGTCAAATACTGTAGCAAGTAGAAAAAACTCCATGTTCACACTTTTCTGTTGGGCAGAAATAGCACAAAGGGAAATAGAAATGAGTGAACACAAAACGTCAGGGAAAAAAATCAATGTGCATAATAATTTATAATTCATAAAACAGGATAGATGCATACATTGATACTTCATTCTGACAATCGCAAAGCTCTCCAATTGCTGTGTCTGGTGACTATGTACCTGCTGCTGCTCTTTCTACAAGCAGGAACCACCCCTGGAAATAAGTGCATGTTTTGGTCTGGAAAGCCTCTACATTTTTCTAGTCATTCTCATCCTAGCTCAGACTTGAATGCCAGTGGTTGCTCACTGCAATGGTGGTTTCACAAGACAGTGTCTGTCTATCTCAAGCCAGACTGATTTTCTTTTCCAAAAAACAAGCCCACTGTCTTTGTTTTATGTATTCTTTCCTGCATGTGAGCGAGACTGTGATGTGGAGTGGAGGTAGTACTGAGTGGTCATTAATGTGGCAGGCTCTGAGGGCACAATTCAGGAAGATCAAGCAGGTTCAGCCACAATGAGGCAAATACTTCCATTTTTCTTCTTTGACTGACCTGTTTCCCAGAAGGAAGCAGAGCTCCTTTCCTGCACACCAGGAGAGGACCCACGAGGCCAGAACTGGTGTCTCTGACTGCATCCACAGCTGAGTAATAAAGCCAGGTTAAACAATCTGGATCTTGATCTGTGGGGCCCACATCTTCTGGCACATTCCACTCATATGTAAATGTATTACCAGGACTCACATGAGGGGCTGAAGATTCAGTACCTATTATAGAAACCAACATTAGAAATTAAGCCAAATCAGCATTGTTTATTTTATCACCTTCAACACATCAACGTGTAAGATGGCATGTTCCTGGTGTCTTCAGGATCCATGTCTATAGGCGCACCTCTGGAGACAGCACTGTAAAAGGCCCCCTCGTAGCTCTTGTGGTAGCTCACACCATGGGGCTGAATGCTAAACGGGCGGCTTGCATTGTTTCGGAAGGTCACCCTGATGCTCTCACCCACTTCAGCCTTGATAACAGGTCCTAGAAAAGATCACATGATCTAATTATAGGATGCTTCTATCAAGTGATGCAAAGATCATCACAAGGTTATAGCAATCAATGGCTAGCTGCTTTCCCTGTTGAATGAGGAACTGCTCCTGAGCCTATGTGGCCACAGACCAGGTCCCTGGCACGTGCCCTGAATCACATGGCAGCCCAGCAGCAACTGGACTGCTCCATTCCCAATTCCTCATGGAGACCTAGTGACATGCAGGACAGTTTCTCCCTTTGGAAAGAGACCTACAGACATTAGCACCAGCCTCCAACTCAGCCCAGAGCCATGCTAGAAGCATCCAGGTTATAAACAGGGCTAGACCTGCCTATCCTGACCTTGTAATTCAGAGTCTGACCTTTGAAGACCATGTCAAGCTGAAGACCACCACAATATTACCTTCAAGAGCTTTCTTATACCCTGGGGTGACTCTTGAAGGAACCCACAGGCACTAGCATCTGCATGAGGCAGGAAGAGCCAAGGACCTCTCCACTGGAGGAACACTGTTGGCTGGCAAGTGGAAGTGATATTCTCATAAATCTTTGATGTGAAATAATTTTAGGTATCTTACCTAAGAGTCCAAGATGTGCTTCCTCTGTGAGTCGTCTTCTATGGTCAGTGAAAGAACCATCTGTGTATTCTTTGAAAATGGCTTTTTTATAAGAGCCACCAATTCTTGTCTCACTTTGTTCAAAAAATATGCGAGATTCACTGTGTAAAAGAAATTGCAATAGATACAAACAGTTCATGTCATAATGCTCAGCTATACAAAGGCAGTCAGGACCTCAACCCTATTTTCTGAGGTATGATGTGCTGAGTTTGTCTTTTGGGGCTCCTTTCAGTGATCTGGCCACATGCTTATATGTAGTCCTAAATAAAGATGTGCAGGAATCCATTATCCTTCACTAACTTCTGTTTAAGAAAAAGACACTGCTCTGTGTTGTCCTTACAAAGCCAGCAGTTGAGGGGCAGACTCATCAACAGTGATTTCTAGTCAACATTTTGTAACCTGAAGTTTACTTTTTATTAAAAGTTACAAATAATTCAACAACAGTAGATACAAACACCAAGAATATGTAACATCTGAATGGGAAGTAAGAAGGTTTAATCGACATTTTTTAGTCTACACTTTTGCTCTCCAAAAAAGGGCCTTTAAATGTTTTATACAGTCGCTGTTCAAACAATGAATTGTGCCTCACCCCTTGTGGAGCAGGTAAGTATTCTTTAACTCAGATGAAAAATCTGAGGAAAAATGTATTCAGTGAATCAATCCAGGTCTTAAATGTAAAAACAGAGCAAAGGGCAAAGCTACCTCATGCAAGTTGTCTGCTAGCTGAGATGCCATTAGTGTGATTTTCATCAGCTAAGGAAATGATCATGAATTCCGAGCTTTGATCTTAACTCAGAATAATCAACCATCTTGAATCATCAAGAGGAACAAGAGGAAATGGCCTGAAGTTGAACCAGGGGAGGTTCCAGATAGATATTAGGAAGCATTTCTTTCCAGAAAGGGTTGTCAGGCATTGGAATGGTCTGCCCAGGGAGGTGGTGGAGTCACATCCCTGGAGGTGTTTAAGAACCAGATAGATGTTGTGCTTAGGGACATGGTTTAGTGTTTTTGATAGGGCTAGGAATAAGGTTGGACTTGATGACCTTGAAGGTTTCTTCCAGACGAAGCTATTCTATGATTATATGATCAGAGGTTATAGCCTACATATGACATTACAATTCATCTACAACCCAGTGAAAGTATTAACATTACAGCAAAATTTATAGTAAGATTACAAGGAAAACAACAGACATGATTTGGTCTGATATTTATCCTAGCATTAGTATTTAAGCAGAGCTGAGGACAATGAGAAATTATGCTTAGAAGTCAGTTCTACCACACGGCTTATCTTATTTAGCATATTTGTATCAATTCTGCTTGGAAAGTAAAACTTCTTTATTTAGAAGCATTTACCTGTCAGTAGTTAATTTTTGTCCTGTAAAATGGTTCACTGCAGATGGACCATAATTCCAGATGATCTCTTCAGCAGCAATAAAGTACTGTCTTATCCTTGTACTCTCATTACGATCTCTTGTGGATTTTCTACAATCTTTTACTTTAAAAAGGGCCTGCATACCACCTGGAAAAAAATGAGGAGGTAGAGAAAACTAGGGAGAAGGAACTAAGCTTTGTTTTCTCTTTCCCTGCTTCCAATGGCTCTTCTCTTTCCTGGAGAGTTATAATACCATTGATGGTACCATGATGGAATGCATACCAGCTGAGCTAGGACACAGAAACATGGTATACCATGTATACCCATGGTATACTCCAACATGGTATTTACAGTTGGCAGACTGGTAAATTGGTGTGGTAAATTGCATTCTGCTTGTAAAGCTGCAATTGACTTGGGATTTACAGGGAAGATGAGGGTAGAGTGGAAACAGCACTGTCAGTTCACACTTCAGTCAAGGCCAGTGCTACCAGACTGACCATCTTCCCTCTAAATCTAATCAACAGCTTACTTGTGAAACTCTTGTAGTCTTGCACCCTAGGAGAAAGAGCTGTCAGCAAATCTGCTTGCTGAAGTTGCAGCAATATAATGAAGAGGGCTTTTACAGCTATGGATTGGGTCAATTTGTATTAGTAAGTCTTGCCCAGGATGCTTCAACCACATCAGGATGCTGCTTAATGTAATAGCTATTTCAAAATTTATCACCTCAGTGTAGTTGAATCTGTAGGTTAAACATACTCCTTTTTATATCACAATTTTTGAATCTTGGAGAATGAATGTGTTCTGTGTTCCTTCTCACTTTTGTGACAAAATACTTCTCTAACTCACAGGGATATAGATCATGAAAAAAGTGTAGAATTAGCTTCTAAATATTTCCCAAGGTTGTCCAACACTGGAAATACAGGAAGATACTGGGAAGAGAAATACAGACCATTTCTGCTTATTAGCCAACGCACTTTCTAGAATATATTTCTGACAGCAGGCAAGTTATTCTGCCTGTCTGGTGTCCATTGCCAACTTTTTTACTGGCAAACAGAAAATTGTGATCAATTACCTTCAGTTAGAGGCAAACATCATGATCTTTGTCAAGTTGAGGCTTGCAAAAGCACAGCTAGGCCAACTGCTGCCAACTGATAACAATTTCCATTACAGACAAGAATTTCCTTGATTTCCATGGCTCCATGCTCAAGCCCATCTAATACACTTCTAGGCATTTCAATTACTATTGGAGTTTTGTTACCTAGAGGAGAATTATCATCTGGCCTATAAGCAGGTCAGGAGTACTGCTAAAGTGACTCAGTAAACTGTTAGCTCAAGCTAAAAAAAAACATGCTGATCACTGGAACTTATTCTGTACCTTCAATATGGTCATTCACTTGGCAGCTGAGCAGCCATTTCCCCGGACTCCTTGGTATCATGACAGCATCAACAAATGTGGCTGGGAAGAGGCTGATGGTGTCGACTCGATGATGCCTTTCTATTAAGGTCTGTCCATGAAAGTAGGCTGAATGGATATCAGCTTCATTACCCATGCCAAAAAGATGCCATTTTACCTTATCTTCCACACACATTGTTAGATTTGGAAGGTATCCGTACATGTATCCATTGATTGCTAAAAGAAATGTAATTTATTACAGTGACCTCCACAGACCTTAGGATCTTTTCTTCAAAAGCAGGTGTCATACAAACATTGATCTATTCTTCAAAATAGAAAGAGGCTCAAAATAAAACTCTGCCCCTTTGAAAGTTACCCAATATCAGACACATACTTCATCTGCCCAACCACCTGCATGACCAGCAGTTCCTACTATGATTCTGGAATCCATCTCAGAGCCAAAGGTATCTTCTTTGTTGACGTTAAGAGTAAAAACTGTTTTTCTAAACTGCAATATTATAGTACAGAGTTTAGGACTAAGAAACAGAAGAAAGTAACAGAACTCTGTTTAGAGCACCTGGGAAATTACACTGGCAAAGAAGTTCTTCACCTCTAAGTATTTTATATCACAACTCCAAAGGTTTGATTGTGCAATACTTGCCTTTTTTTTGTTTGTTTTGTTTCATTTAAAAGGATCTTTCTTAATGCTCACCAGAAAAAGCCCCGCTTAGAAAAAATTATCTATGGTTCATCTTTAAAAGAGATAACACCTAAAAATATTACTTCACTATATCAATAATGAGCAAAATTAATATAACATTCTCTCACAATGCATTTTATTGCTTTCCTGGAAGTCCTCGTCATCTTTTTCAACTTCGGAAGGCTCAGAACAGTATGTCCTGATATTATCCTCTAGATACCAACTGAGATTTTCATCCATGACAGAGAACATAAGGATAAATTCAGCATCGAAGTGTTTATTGCTGCCCTTACTCATTGTATCTGAAAAATAAAGTGGTATATTTAAAGACTTTGGCAATTTATGTTATCTTTTCATCAGTTTTATGTGTAGTATCAATAGGGCTGGTTACTGTTTACTCCATATTTTGCCACTTTTGAGTGCGAGTGTACATATAAACTTAGAGAAACACTCAGAAAACAAAAATCAGTTTTGATACAACACTATAAAATAAATTTACTAAGAATAAATATTGCATGTGATGAGATTATAGTAAATCTGTTTCTCATATCAGTATTTACACATCCTTTCGCATTACTAGCATAAACACATCTCACTTATATGGATTTGTGGACAAAGTATTCTTCCAATTACATTCACTGTTACAAAATCAAACTACTTCATATACTATTGAAAAGCAGCTAATTGAGAAGACAAAAAGCTGCTATTAAAAATATTAACTGCAATCTTCTCTTCTTTCAGTAAATTATTTCACTGATATTGATAAATAGCCATTATCAATCACCTTGCGTATGTATGTATTTACAGTTTACCTTTCCTGCAAATTATTAAAGGCCCAACAAGCCCTGAGGCAACATCTCTCGGAGCATCTATATGGGAGTGGTAAACCCTGGTTATGCAGTCTGCATCTCCCTTAGCTGGGCCTTGATCTTCTGTCACATCCCACGTAAAAGTGTACTGGCCTCCAGGTTCCACAGCATCATCTCTCTTTTCCAAATCTTTGGTGTTGTCAGGATAAAAAGCACCTGAAGAATGCCAAACAGCAACCATTAACACAATACATTCACAACAGGGTGTCAGGATAGCATCTGCCATGCTTTAGACTACATGTTACAGTAACATGGACTGAACATCTGAATACAGGTTAAAAAAAAAACCAAAACCCAGAAAGTCTTCAATGTCATGTGAGAAGATCTTTTCCTTCTCTTTAGGAGTCTCCTCCTTTGACTTTGAATTCCATGGGAGTGCTTCGATTAATGGCACATTAATTTTTGTCCTTAATTTATTTAGGAGGGCACTATGTACTTTTGCCAAAAAGATAATTCAAATTTGTAAAATGTTTGTTAAATACTCATCTTGGAAACTGTTCTAAAATATTGCATATATCCTCAAAGAATGAGTGCAACAATTAAAACATTGTTCCAAAATGTGCATGTACTGTTACATAAGACTGTTCTATCTCACACAATGTATCTATATCAAGCCACAAGTTAGTTTTAATGAAAAAAGTCATGGAATATTAGAAGTTAGACTAATGCTTCATAAATTCTTCTAACGAAAAATGTTTAAAGACTGCTTTTGAGACAGCATCATATTCTCAACAATTCACACACAGTTTTTAAGGATGACTAATAAAACTTTCAACAGCCATACTGTGGTGCTGTCTGCAGCAGAAAATACCCCATTGCCCGAGTGTGGCAAGACTAGCTACTGCAAGGGCAAATCACCACTAATCCCAGCAGCACTCCTATGATACATCTTCAAGTTTGTGAAGCTTTTATCTCATAAATTTATTGCTAGGCAGTAGCTGTTTCTTCATTTTACAAAATTCTTGTGTATCTTATATAGAATATGTACAAATTTAATGTTAAGAATTTGGAACTGCAAGTTATCATTGTTAACAATATCTTCTTCATAACAGTATTTTTTTCCTTTAGATATCCTCAATAACTGCATTTCTTATGAACCTTTATACTGTTACTTCAGGTGAAATACAAATACTCTTATTTCAGGTGAAATGTTGATCTAAAATCACCTTCTTTGTGAATTTCACTTCTGGCTTTGTCTTTTGCTCTTGAAAAAACTATCAAAATTCTTAGCTCCTATTTTAAATTCATTGTGTTCTAAGTCTTCATTTACTTGACCAGTCTTCTCTTTGATGAGAGAATATCACACTCAGAGGAATTCTAGCACAGAACGGACTCAAGCTTACCTTCATTTTCCTTTGTGTATCTTACACCATGTGGATGCAGCGTGTAGTTTCTGGAAGCAAAGTTTTTCAAGTGAATAATAATGGAATCTCCAACTTCTCCTTTAATGATAGGGCCTAAAAAACCCAACCAGGAAGGTTTTTCAACTATTTCATCATATAAATGATTGGTGAACTGAGTGTAGACAGCCTTCTTGTAAGTGCTGCCTATCCTATGTGGTTCTCTTTTGAGAAAGACTCCAGCCTGCCTGTAAAGAAAATACACAAACACTTCTGTAATGTCAGATACTCATTTTATATTTGAATGGTGTTAATTAGTATGGTCTCAAATAAAGACCAGGCCTCTATAGTGCTGTGCACAACTATATCCAGTTTTAGACACAAATATGTCTCTGATTGTAAAGACTTAGGCACCCATATAGAGATTAAATACTACGCACCAACCAGATTCTTTTCTACCTGTTTTGTAGACTGAAGATAAGGGTATTTGATACAATTTCAGGCAAATTTGAGATTATGTGGACAAGGAAAATAACACTTCTTACTGCTTGAAACTTTTGTACTTGAATGCTTAAATTGCAGTATAATTTTCCACAGCCTGTTAAAAATAATAATTTTCACCATCACAGTATTATGTTGACTGCATAGTCCTTGCTCCATTGCACTTCAGCTATAAAATATATCTAAGATGTCTGGACATGAGCAAAACTACAAGGTGCTGCAAATGCCCAGCACATGTATATGGGGGGAGGGGATGGGCATGCAGAGTGCTGAAATGAGACCAAGCCCTCAGCTTGCTCCCCAGCTATAGATGAAGAAGAATCACAACCTCAGAGCTTGATATGGATTTACCCTAATAAAGTCTCGTTTCTACAGATTCAGCCCAAGAATATACAAACAGGTTACATGAGAGCAGGGTAATGACCTCCTCAGTCACTAAATGCCGTAACTATGGGACCATTGCTCCTCTCAATTAATGAACCCCATATTAAAAACAAGAGCTTGCCTAGCAAGGAAACAGCCTAACCTATGAGCTGAAATGAGACTGACAGAAGTGGTATTTCCTACATGTGATGTCAATACCTCTGAAACATGTATCTGTTGTGGATATGCTGCCCAAGCACCACCAGCTGCAGGTGAGGGGTCATCACATGTGTCTGACAACTATCAACTGGACACAACTATGGAGCCAACCTTTACCTGTGCTGAGGGTCAGGTACTTTTCATTAAATAGTATAAGAAGTCTCTGAAAAGAGTTATCTTTGTGGAAAATGTACTTATATTCACTAATTACAATGGTGAGAGAAACCGCCAGCACTGGCTGCTCAAACCAGCAGTGCTACTACTGGTAGATGCTGTTAGCTCAGATTCTAGAGTATCTTTGATAACAAATCCTCCTGCACATTCCGCTGCCCATTTCAGCAGGACTTGCTGTGGAAGTGACCTACTGCAGAAAGAGGCAATCCCAGGAGACAGGGCAACACTGCCTGAAGTTCAGCAGCCTCTTGCTTTCTCATCTTACATGAAGAGAAACCTAGTCAATACAGTTTCATATTCCCAGCAGGCCATATTGTGAAACAAGTTAATACTGCCCAAGATAGTGAAATATTTCCACAAGATTGAGCATTGTTCAAGCATGTGAGGAAGGATTATTTGTACCTTGGCAAGCACAGATCTGAAGTGTCATTAAAATGCCTATTCAGATCTCTATGCATAAACTTAGAGAGCATAAACGTAGTCACAAAGACTCGGTTATTGGAAGTCTGAGTGTATGAAGCTTTTTAGCCACAAATTAAATCAAACAAGTATGTTATGTCTCTTCTTGACCTGTTTAAACAGCTACCATTTAATTGTAGAGTATTCCTTCTAGCAGGTAAACAGCTCTCCTTCCTTCTGCTCTTCCCTTCTTCTGTAAATATCAATCTGCACAGCCTCATAGTTAACAGTTCAGGAGAAGAATCAGAGACGCTGAAAATGAAAAGTATGATAAAAGCTCCTTTGCAGGCACTAAAATTAATTTAGCATACTCCTTGTTGTCACAGAAGCAGTGAAAGAGCTGTGAACAGTAGTATTATAATACAGCTCTACAATTTTTAGACAAGATGCCCTGCTTCCACCATTTATTAACATTACTAGCCTGCTGAACCACTGCCAGTGTCTAATGCTTCACTCTGCTTATGAGGAAAAAAAAAAAAAAGCTGACTCCTTCATCTCATGCCTGATGAGATCAGATACTGTTGGCTCTCACTAGAGAAAACAAACCACAGGAAATCTACTCTCATCTACAGACTAAATGAGAACTGGATTTTCAAGATTTTTCTAATTTCTGATTTCTCTCTTGATTGATTTTATTTTGGTACAGTCCTATTTCATTTTAAAAACACTGGAAAGGATAGAAGGAAGGAACATTTCTCTCTCAAATTATTTTTCTGATACCTTTTAAATCTGAGTATTCTTTATTGATTATTCATATCTTCAGGGTGCTCCCCTCCTCCTCACCATATTATCCTCATCCTACTCATTGCTCTTGCTCTGCACAGGACTCTCCTTGCCTTGTTATAAGCAACCCAGCTCGACCACTGTGGCTAGAAAGACTCAGCTGTGCTGATGCACCAGTGAAAATGCCCGCTGTTAGCAATGATTACCTAGAAAGGAAACCTGTGCCCAATAGGAAAGTTTTACATTTGTCAAGCTTCTACATTTAAAAACATACCAGCAAAGGCCTTTGCTTCAGCATTGGCATCTTAGCCATTCAAAATTAATCATTAGATATTCAGGATCTTTTACTAGGCTCTACTGAGTAAAACATTTCATTGCAACAACTTCACATAAATAACCCCTATGCATTCCAATGTTTTTAATTAGCAAAGCATTAGAATGCAATTCCCAAGCAAGTCAAGAGAAAAGAAAAAAATCATCAAAATTCCTTTGTATGTCTGACAGAAAATCCACTGACACCAGCACGATTCATTTCACTGCCTTCACCAGGTTTTCAATCTGGGAAGCGGACAACGCTGTAAAAATCAAACTCAACCAGTGTAAACTGTTTTACTTACTCTTCTTCTGTAAAAAGCTGTCCAGATATGATATTGGTATTGCCAGGTGCATAGTTCCACACTGTCTCTTCAATGCCAATGTAGTACTCCCTGTTCACTGCCCCAGCTTGGCAATAGCAAGAAACCAGCAAGCAATTTAGGAAGAATAGCTTCATTTCCTTCATTCATGAACCTTGTAGAAAAAGTGAAATAAAAAACACAGGACGAGCATAGGCAATTTCCCTTTATATGTGCTTGTCTCTCCCACCCCCGACCCACATTACCTCCCCCCCTTCCTGCTCCTGTTTGCTTTGCTGAACACAATAAAATGTTGCACAATGTCTCTGTGTGTCAAGAGTAAACAAAAGATTCTGGTAACCTCACCAGTTCAGATAAACTTCAAAGAAGTTTTTTCAATTTCTGTCAACCTACTATCACGCAAATTACCATTTAGACTGTTAACAGATTGTAAATTTGCAGATGAATTGAAAGTACTGTAGATTTAAATGGAATTACAGATTTAAGATTCTTCACTATCTTTAGCACTCTCTCCATAGCTCATATACTACCGAGAAAACAATTTTGGTGATGTGTGGCTCAAGAACATAACGTTTTACATGCACTGTGAAAAGCTGAAACTGACACCTGTCTTCCCCAGTGTACCCGCTCCTGCGCTGCCAGACTGGGCACAAGGCAGGCCCTATCCTGCAGACCTCCTGCTGCCCATTTCCCATGATGGGTCTGGATCTACAGATAGCTGCTTCTTTCCCTCAGCACAGCAACCACTAATCTGGCGTGACACAGAGAGATACAGGAGGACTGAGGTCACTGGTATCAAAGCAGAGCTTACACACTGATGTATGCATGGGTAAGCTCTGCTAACCCACCACAGTTCCCTTGGAAATGGAATTATAGCACAACGTGTGGCATATATAGCTAGAGATGAAAAGGACAGGCTGTTCACAGATGGGGCGAAATATTTTCATCTCACTTCCAAGTAGTTTCAGTAATGCCCAAATGGAAGTGAGGCTCAGAAATTCCACAGATTTAATTCCCTAGGTTATCTTCCTCTTTGTCTACCACCAGACAGGATAAGCCACATTCTTCAATGATTAAAAGCATAATAGATCTGTAACACTCCAGCTAATCTTAACAGTTACCTTTATTGAAATGGACTACCCAGTGCAGAAAGCTATACTTTTGTTTTATTCAAGTTCTGCAATTGTACCCGTTAGTCAAATTGTTAAATAAAAGCAGAACTGGCTGTTAAACACAGGACATTTAAGAAGCACCTAAGCAAAGTTTGCAATAGCTTTTTATCTCTTTTTTTAAGCATACTTCCATTACATCATGGTTGTGTATAAAGCTTTAGACATACAAAGCCATGTCCAAACTTGCAAATTCTAAAGGCTTCTTATTAAAAAACTTCAGTCATTTGGGTATTTTAAAAGAAAAATCTCTTTTGTACTCTGAGCACTGACACCCAGTCATTCTATATGACATTTTTCATTGTACAGCAACTTAAAAATATCTGTAATAACCACAGTCTTCTTTGAAGCTATTTCCTTACTAATTACGATTATTTTGCATAGAACACTAAGATTCAAAACATAACCAAAGTGCAACAAGTTTCCTTTAACGACGTAAAAATCTAAACCCTATTTACCAGGACTGTGGTGTACAGATGAATTACCAATTTTAATCACTATTCTTATAAAAATTTCAAATGCTGTTAGAATACTGAAGTTCATAATCTCACCTTTTGAAGCCTTCTACTCATCTGCATTAAATGGAAGATTCTGCTTCTGTCTAAATCACTGTTTGTGATTTAGCCAAGTTTTCGAAATCTGACCGTATCTATGATGAAATTCTGGAGTTTCCCAGGTTGGCATCACATGCTTGGAATTATTTCTGTAGGGATTTTTTTCTTTGCCATGGAGGAAGGTCAGTCATTCAGTGTAAATATCAATTTGCACAAGTTGCATATGCCCCATCTGTAAATTAACTGAGGTAAGAATGAGAAAATATTTACCTTCTCTTTACCTTCTTATTTAAATTCAGAGTAATTCCTTAATACTCAGCTAACAGAGTTGTCCATGTATATGTGGTCTATTTGATTTATTTTTGTTCAGATTTCCATAGGACTGAGGAAGAGAGAAAAAAAACAAACAACAAACCACAAGCAGTATCCTTGAAATCTCAACATTTATTTGAGGGTAAAGACCATGAGCCCTTCCACACTTCTGTATCAGTGTTACAGCAGTTTATTCAAAAAAAAGGCAATCTTAGTACAAAAGCGGTTCCATGGTGATCAAACCTCCCTCTTGTCAGAACAAGCTGGAGGGTAAAAGAAGAAAAAGAAAAAAGGTAAAAAAAAAAAGTCACGGCCAGGGACAACTGGATGGGGCAGAAAACAACTGCAAAAATGTAGACATCAAACAGCATAAATAACTTCATCAAAAATAGAAAGGCTTGAGAGACAAACACTTAAGACAAAGGTTTCATTTGTCTTTGCAGCACCCAAATCTGCCATCGTAAATGTTGGAGAAGCCATTACTCTTTTTTCTAGGGGATGGGGGGAGATGCTGTGAAGATTTCCTTGCCATTTTCAGAGAATCCCAGCCTGCAAATAAAAAAAAGGAAGGAAGTAGTTGCCCTCTTCTTTTCAACTCAAATTCATATGGAAGTAGTTCAACTTCCACATTCCATCTAAATCCAGCACACACTCAGAGCTCCAGAGTGGACCCCACTCTGTACCCAGGGACAAGATGACAGTATTGCTTTTGACTTCACTAGAGGCTGTGCTGGGTCACAGGCTGATGAGGGTCTTTCATTGCCAAGTGGAATGTTTTGAGAGAAATTGCCTCAGGCCTCGATGTTATCACTGGTTGCTGTTACAGTAAATTCCTACAATAAGTGCTTCTTTGTGTGCTTGCCCAAGGCCCTCTGTGGCACCTGCAGTTCCCCTGCCCTGGCTGACCAACACCATTCAGGAGACTTCATGGTGCAGAGGCATGCCATCCTACCTGCTCTGCCCTCCCAACGCTTCCCACTTACAAGACAGAACTAACCCTACTGTGTATGTGCATGGTGTGCATGTGTGCTTTTGGAGGTTGCTGCTTTTCCTAATTAGAAATATTTCTTGAATGTGCTGTCATCACTGAGACTGTTGGCAACATAACCCTGAGGGCTCCTTGATCCCAGCGAAGATGGTCAGGGAGGGGTAAGCATGTCTAACTTCACCCTACCTCCAAAGCTGGGGAAATTGAATGCCACACTGAACCACATCACTTCACACCAGAATGCAGGTTAGCAGCACCAGTCACTTGAGCTCTGGAGTTCAAACTAATTCTCTTGCCCAAAGCAGAGCCCTCTAAGTTATTGGTTAAATAACCTACTGAAAACAGTAAAAACTGCTGCCTAGATCATGACTGCTACCTATTACCTCTTGCATTTTCTTTTGTTTGCTGTGAAACCCACACATTGGTAAAAATTACTTTAAATTGAATGCTAAAAGAAAGATGCTCAGAAACCTCTGCTGACATAAGAGTAATGGACTTGGCATTAGTGATGAATTCCCAGCTACAATTTTTTTCTTTTCCAATCCTAGCCTTAAAGGTCAGCCACCAATTCCTGTATACCACTAGGAATCAGTAGATGAATCAAACACAATAGATTTATTATCAGTCCATGTCCTCTGGTAATAAAAATGCAGTAACACAGAGAATGCATAAATTGAAAGGGTAGGTCCTAGGCTGAGAGAAATTGATGAAGCTAAACTGGCCTGGAGATGCTGAAGAAATTACCTCAGATGTTTTGTTACCTGGATAAAAACAGAATAGGTCCCACAGAGTGTCCGTTTCAACTCAGCAGCCACTTTCAGAAAACAGATGACCAACTGCAGTCCACTAAGAGCTATCAAAATAGAGAGTAAAATGATGTTCCACTCCACTATGTTAGCAGGTTCAGTGCACCGAGACCAAGCAGAGTAATCAGTGAGGTACCTATTAGAGAAACAGCAATGAGAAGTAAATTAAATGTGGTAGGTGCAATTCAAGTTAAATACACATAATTTCACCTATAAAATACAGGAAAACCATATTTGGCTTTCTATGCTTTAAGTTTAGGCACCAGACCCTAGTCTTTCATTACACCAGCCTAAGTCCTGCACAAGTTTGTCAAACTCATCTGAGTGAAAACACTTATTTTCCTCAAATGCATCTGCTTTATTAGTTTCCCTGTTAGACATCCAAGTGTTAGAAAGAGACTGCCATTTTTTCAAATGGCAGAAGCCAAGCTTAAAATGGTAATTTTCCTTTTATTGATGTAACTTTAGCTTTAGGTTAAGTCCAGCTGACTTGTGCAAAGAACAGGAACATCCCAATGCCATCGTTCTAATCAGTGCACGCAGCCTACTACATGGCAGAGCTGAGCTAAGTGTCATTGTGTGCCACTTCCACTTGTTATAGAGCCATGCTTTGCATCCTTGAGGATCATAATGCGTACAACTTGTGTCCCCTTTTAACTGTGAGACAGACTATAGCTGGGAGGTTAACTGCAAGGGCCTTTGTTAGAATCACTTGCTCAGTGTCAGTTCTTTTTTTCTAAGCATTCGTAACTGAAATGCTTTCACGCCACGTCTGGAGTGTGTTATTCAGCATCTGGTCCTTCACATTGAACTCAAACTCTCATGTTTTTATTTCCAAATGGGATGGTAACGCTGGTGATATATAGCAGAGATTGCAGGAAGCACTTCAGCATTTTAAAATAAACCTGACTTAAGTCAGGGATGGCCATAGTTTAGGAACTACTCCTGTTAGATGCTGAAGGAATTTGAGGAACTTGTTTGTGATTCTCAGACAAATTTAATCCTTGGTGCATTCAAACAAAGCTGGAAGAGCTTGACATGATATAGAAGAATGTCAAAGCTTGTGAAACAGCCTCAGGTTACAGATCTGAATCAAACCTTTCATGCCTCTAAGGACACCAGGACACGAACAACACTGTCTACCTCACTTACGTGTTTTATGAGATATGCCATCTATAATGTTTGAATCAAAAACGAGGAACTGGAGAGAATATTCTGAGAAAACATCCAGCTACACTTGCTCTAATCTTATATTCTTTACTACGTATAATTGTGACCACCACCAGATAAAAGCCACTTAGCTAGATGGACCTGCAGGTATGATCAGTACAGAGATTTAATCTTTCCTTTCAAGGAGGCAAATACCTTTCTTTGAGGATTCTGGTGCTCATTCAAGAAGTTGAAAATCCTCACTCACCAATATAGGTCTTGTGTTCAAGAGACTGTGCTATTTTGTGTAAAACTCTGAATTTGCCTGATGAAGTTTCTTCCAGAAGAATTACACTGATGTTTCTTACCCTCCAGCAGTGTCTTTGAAGATATAATCCCATCCACCTGACGAATTGCAGAAGGGGCCTTGGATCAACCCCAAGGTAAAAATGATGCAACTGTATCCAGAGAAAGCAACTCCAAGCAGTGCTAGCACAATTGAAATAAAACTCTGAATTAAGAAGAGAAAGGTATTACTGCATGGGGACAGTGTCCACAGCAAATACAGACATTCAGCCTGCCTAGATATTACCTTGAGGTTGAATTTCACATTCACAGTCTTCAAAATTCAGAAAGAAAAATACCAGGTAAATAATAGTAAGCATACACATACAAAATAAAGACTAAGACAAAGTTGAAGACAGTTGCATATTTAATTATTGTTTTGGTTTTGGTTTTTTAACTCACATTTTGGCAAAATTGTTTCTCAAAATGCTAGAGCAACACAATCAGACATTAAACATGTTGCATTCCAGATTGTGTATATTGAGTTGTTACTCCGAAAGCTTCCAAATAATACAGGCAAGGGAATGAAGCTCTTTAGTTGGGGCACTTCATTGAAATTCTCGGGCCTTCTATGTTCTCATTGTGTGAGGACCATCTTTGGGTTTTTTTCATAGAACCATAGAATGCCCTGGGTTGGAAGGAACCTCCGAAGGTCATCTACTCCAACCCCCAGACAGTAAGCAGGGACATCCTCAACTAGATCAGGTTGATCAGAGCTTCAGCAAGCCTTTTTTGTTTGATTGGTTTTGTTGTGTGGTTGTTTTTTTTCATTTTGGGTTGTTGTGGGTTTTTGGTTTTGTTTGTTTGGTTTTTTGTTTGTTTGTTGTTTGGGTTGTTTTTTTTCCATCCCGCATATGCATCAGAAGGAAGGTCACTTTCTATGACCCTACATAGATTCCTTCTCTGTGACAGGAAGCTGAAGCAGAGCAGTCGAGAGGGCAAAAGGATGTGCTGGAAACACAGGAGCAGGAAGGCACTCAGAACAAATGCTGAAGAGATGTACAAAAATAAAACACAGACTCACCCTGTATGTTTTGTTACAGCTCTCACTCTGGCAGCACCGATAGAACACACTACGCTCCAGTGTTAATAGAATTACTGCCAACAGAAGAATCTATAAGGGGACATTACAAGGTCCGTGAAATTTCTGCAGACATTAAGCCCAAGCCTCCCTTACCTCTGGAAGGTAGGGACTGCATCTGTTATGCTCTGTTGAGATTTTAAAGCCACTCTGTAGAAATGCACACAATTACTCAAGGTGCACCACAGAACTAGATCGTTTTTATTAGGCTGTCACTGTCCTCGTTCATGTACTTGAAAGACAAGAGTACAGTGTCTCCTATCACAGCAAAGTGTTATTAGCATAGACACAGCTATACCAGCGAAACTGGAAGAATAAAATTAAGCTCATAAGTAAAAGAATCAGTATCAATGAAAGGAAGGATATTTTACTGATGCAACCACATCAGTTCAACGCCTTGTTGCTGACAAGTTACATGGATCAAGGTATCACCTTCCTTACCAACAGTTATACTAGAAAAAGTCATCAGTACAAACTTTCTGTTAAATTCACCTGTACTTTCATTTGCTTTTTCTGTCAAGTATACATACTGTTTTGCTCAGATTATTGGGTCATTTAAGCCTGATACTAGAATCATTTCAACAAATAAGATTTGGGCTCCAGAACCACAAACTGCCACTCCAGAGAGGCACTGGTTTGAAACGGGAAATACGAAATTGAGTGTTTCTGAATCACAGCACTATCCTCTCACATGCTGCTGCCCTGTTTTTAACAGGATAATATATACATTTTTAATAAATTAGTAATAATCCTAAGGCTACAAATGCTTCAAAATACGAATGTCACTGCTGTAGTTAACTTTTGCCTAAATTTTCAACTATGCTTTTCTGTTCAAATTCTCTGCCTGATACATTTTTTCCTCCCCTAGAAAAGATAAGGTTTTTCTTCTGCTTTAGGAAGAATACATAATTTCAAAAGAATGTCTAATGCTTTAGTAACTCTCCCAGTTCAGCACTTTCATAAAAACACCTTACTTGCGTAGATGAGATGTTTTTAAGTACTGATTGTGTGCACGCACTTTTACTAAGTAGCTGCTTTCTGTCCCTGAGGAGGCAGTTCATTATGAACATAGTGAACAGTATGAGCAGTGAGCAACTCTGTGTTGTTTGTTACTGCAGGTGAGCATATTATAAATATAATGGAGAAAATCCTATTATGCCAGTCACAGTAAGATAATCTTCTGTACTTACCCTAACAACAGTGGCACTTGATGCACTGTGAACTGTATCCAGTCCTCTAAATACCGGACTGCACACAGCTCTTAAAAAAATCTGAACAGTTATGAGAAGCTGTTTTAGTTTTTGCTTCATTTTGGGTTTGGTAACAAACATCTACTTCAACTTCCACAGAGGATTAAATCAACATAGTGCCTGCATCCATAATACAAGCATAAATTACAGATTAAAAAAAAAAAAAAAAAAAAAAAGCCATGAGGGAAAAAAACCAAAAAAACAAATCAACCTTGCAAAATTATTTACATAAAATGAAATAGTATACATTACATGTCACTCAGCGTATTTGTGCTTTTTTCTGTTTGAGATTTTCTGCTTGCAGTGTTTTTGCCAAAGTAATCCATATTCTCTTTTAAAGCACAATTACATTGCTGCACACTAAGCCAATACTATTTGCAGTAAAACATAATTCATTAGGAATCCATAGAATCAACACTTACCATCACACCCGAGAAACAGATCCCTTCAAAATACCACACGAAGTTGGGAAGCTGGTAACTGACAGCATGTGAAGCTTTCCCATTAGGGAAGTACAAAAGGATGTTCACAATGATACTCCAAAGTGCAAGGGGTATCAGTAGACAACTTAAACAGCTTCCAGATGTTTCTAAAGCCATCTCTTAAGAATTTCAGAAGTTTTGCTCTTCTAAGATAGCAAAAGATTACAAGGCTTTAAACATGAAAATCATTTGAACTCCTCATCCTGATTCAGTCATTCCATATTCACAGGAACTGGGTGACTGAGCTATGATTCCAGAGATAGAGAAGTGCTTAACAGCAGAACAACAGATAAATGTCGCTGTCTAAACTCCTTGTCCTTTCTAAGCATACGTCTTTTAAGTAGCAGTTTCCTTTCTAAAAGATCGTCCTTTGTGATACCCCAAAGGAATTATGTCTAGAAGTCAGACTCAGGAAGGAACTTAAAAAAATCTCATTTCCTAGAGACTGCTTAGAAATGCACTCCTCCCGAGAACGTGTATTACGATGCAGACATACTGTGATGTGAGGCAGGTTGCTCAGCCTGACTGCAGCTCAAAATTTCTTCTACCTTTACATGGGAAAGGAGGCTGTTAAATGATAAGTATGTTCAGTCTCTGTACAGAAGTCCACACATTGCCTCACACTTCCAAAATCTTAATATACTGGAGCTAGGCAGACACAACCCTAAGGGTGAACCAGCACTTGCTGCTAATTTGGGGCAGCTTCATAAAAACACCAAGCTGAATCTTGGCCACCTTGCAGAGAGTACAGAAGCCCAAATAACACCAGTTATAAACTGCCAGGAAGACCTACTGTCACACTTCAATTACTCCTTTTTGCAGCATTATGCAGCTCAACTGTTCTACAAATTGAATCCTCTTCTCCAGTTGCTTTATTCTGTGCTTACAGTTGAGTATGCACAGCTACAGATCTGACCTAAGTACACGTGACTTCTTGTACAGGACAAAAGGTCTAGCTGCTTTTTGAAATGCCTGCCCTTTTGCACTGTGCAAAGCCAAAGGCAGACAGTTTCCCCATTTCCATGTGTCATCACTCCCTAAGCCCTAAGCAACTAAACATCCCAGTAACACAGAGCTAGAGCTGTCTGATGATCAACAGCATGACCCAAGCTTGCTTTCTTTCTAGGCCCTTGTGAATCATCAGAAAAGCAACTCAAGAATGAGCTTAGGATTTACTCAATAGGAAAGTAGTAGAGAACAAAAAAATGTGGGGCTCTATCGAAAAGCAAGAAGGCTGAATTTAGAAGCAGTGATATCATGACATATTTTCCTTCTGCTTCCTCATGAGCTGTTATAGACTCTGCACGTGAGGCTTCACTCATGATCTCATAAAACTGTGTTGCTTGTTGTAACTAATTCCTTCCTATTGTTTTGAATCAGGCCATCTAAGGAAATGGGCAGGGTTATACTCATGCAATTACAACATTTTTCTACCTATTCTCAGCTGTAACTCTTCTGTTTCTCCCTTTCTTCTTCTAGGAGATTTCATTTTCTAAGTCAGCAGAATTTACTCTGAGGATCTTTCCAGGTTTCCTGTTTTACTCCCTAATCACTATAGACACTTTTTTCAGTGCTTCCTCTAATGAAAATTAGTGGCAGACCCCCCTTTGCAGGCTCACAGGCATGGACAGAACTCAGATCATCAACACTGCACCTTACAGATCAGAGAAAACAGCTGAATTAAAAGCAGGCACATGTTATCCCCAGGACTGATTTTTGTATTGCAACACTCAGAGATCATGTAATAGCCTGAAATACTTTTTTTTCCTATAAGCAAAGGCCAAAATTACTAGCAAGCAGCTTAGTTTATAAGCAAATTTGCTGTTTCCCATAGTAAATTGTTCTGATTAGAAGAAACTTACTTGGAAAATGACACCTAAAACAGCATTCATTCTGCAGTACAACCGACCACATCACGAGTTATTTTGTATTTAAACTGAACTCTGCAAATACTAAATCAAACCCTGTTTTTTTGCTGGCACACTATACTGCTAGAACAGGAAGCAACCACTTTATACTCAGTATTAAGCAAACCTGGCAACCAGTTTCTCAAATATCTTACCACCAAGTGTTGCAAGAACTGCTTTCCTGTTGCTGTCAATATCCACGAGTTGATGCCAAGCCTATTACCGAAAAGCCAGGCACTCTGGATGAGTGACTTCTCTGCTAACTGAAATCATTACTCTCCTCCCTCACATAGCAGGGCAAGACATGGATAAACACAACAAGCAGAAATGTTATCAAATACTGCCCTCAACTAGGCCTATGTATTTACATATGAATAAATGGTATTGCAAGAAGTAGATACTCTCAGATTCTAAACACAAACTTCTCCCATCTGCAAGTTCTCTTGCTGCTGTGGATGTGGGTGTGCAATTTCATTTTCACAGTTAATGTATTTTCTTCAGACTTGGCTGTGAGGACAGCCTGAGATACATCTCAAGTTTCTGGCTACCTCTAAAAGACAACCCTCCTACTTACAAATAGTACCAAGTACACAGTGACACCCACAGGAAATTCTTTTTCTCCCATAAACAAAAACTAACTTGCCTGATTTCAAAGACAGTGTTAACCGCTAGATTCCAAAACTCAGCAATAATTGTAATCAACCTCATTTCTTTGAAATAAATGGCATGTCACATTTTGGTTTTCACCTGAAAAATGCCATTGCCAGTAACATACTGACCTTGCCAGCAATGCTGTTAGTAGCATATAATTCAGATTTACTTTACCTTGTGATACAATACTACAAGCTCCACTTCAGAGGTGCTTGCACGGGATGTTAGAATACTGCGTCCAGGCTGCTTACTGGTAAAGTCAAACACTTCAGATTAATCTATCACTGCTGACCTGAATTTGCTCTATATTTTCTGAATGCTGCTACACCTGGGGGTCTGCTGAGTGAGGTAGAAAACAGGAGCCAGAACCACATTTTGTTTTGTCTCAAGATACTGACCAAGCAGCAGTCAGGGGGTAAGCCCCTGCACCTTGAGAGAGCAGCAGAAGGGGGACAGAGCTGTGTTCACCTGTGGCTCAACTGTACAGGAACCTCTCTCCTGTCCTTGGAATGGCCATCCACAACAAACTGCCTAGCCCAGAACCAGGACTAAGACTCCATGAACACAGTTTTTGTTACAGAGCTGTCATTGAACTATCATACCCTTGCTGGTGCACAAGTGCCTGGCTCAGCTAAATGATCTAAACCAAACAGTGAAGCCATTCCCACTCTAAGAGAGTCTGCTGAGAGGAGAGTGGGTTATAACCAGACTGCTCATGTTCTCATGTCACCTCTGTCCTTTACTCCAAGACCAGGAAAACACTGTTTCAGCAGGGGTAGGGAAAAGAATCACTGACACCTGCTGGGTATTTGTAATATAAATCTTTATTTGTGAAATACAGGAGTTCAGAAAAATCCTGAAAAGGTGAAGTGCATGTATCTGCCTTTGATCATCCACATTTTACTACTGCTTTGCTTTTGCTCCAGCTGAGTATTCATTTATATCCAGGCCACACTAGAATGGGTTTGTGTTCATTCCAACATCAGAATGATAGTACAATGTTACTGGGAAAGCAGCATAAGTACGGAGCTGTTGTGTCAGTAGAAAGAAGAAAAAGAAGAGCATCTTTAGTGATGTGTTCAGGAAGTTGTCTGTACTAAGATGAAATGAACCAAAGAAATCCAGGATACATTCTGCCTTCAGATACATGCAGGTTTTCCACTAACCTGCCTATGACTCCAATAACAAAGACTGGTGCCAAGTCAGTTAAATCGATGGCAATAACACAGTTCAACAACAAATAACGTGCATTTTAGTAAGAATGGAATGTAAAAAAAAAAAAAATAATAAAAAATCAAACCATACCACAGAATACTCAATATGCCACACACCTGCACCGACATCAATGCATTGTAAGGTTTCTAGCAAACATATGTCTGTGGGGGGAACAAAAAGAAACAAATACGTATTAAGGAGAAGAATGCCAATGTTCATCCGACTACAAGAGCTAAAATTAACCTGACCATGTGTAGACAACCATAGCATGGCTTTTCTGTACTGCAGTTACCACAGGGAAAACAGGAATGAGAAAACGGTAGTAGCTTTGAAAGAGCCTCAATATTCAACTATGTCAATTAAAAATGTGAAACACATTCTCAACCATAATGTGTGCGTGTGATAAAATTATGTCTGGTTCATACCTTAAGCCATTGCAATTCCAACACTGCAACTATGATGCTGATTTTAACATCATGCTCAAACTTTTCAACACAACTCTAAAGGAATTTTAAGGAAATTCCCCTTCCTCATCCCCAAAAGAAACCCACCTTCGAAAAACCCTTCAGATCTGTCTGCAGGTTTTGTTAGCTATGTGCAATTTAATTTCTTATCTCACTTTTATTATGCAAGGTCAGGATGCTGCAGTTTTCATTACATACAGCATATTTTCAGTAGTCTATCAGCTGCTGTGAGCAAAATACAAGGCTAAAGCAATACAGTTAGAACAAGCAGCCTATCACAAAACTGCACCACATCATGCCACAATGGTTTAGGCTATGGCAAAGACCACAACCACCTGGAGATTTGTATTTCAGTTATAACATCTATATAGTGCTGATGACAACATGTGCCATGGTGGGGGGAAAGCCTTCCAGCTCCTATGCAGAGTAATTTCACTGTGACAGCTGAGGAATCAGCTGAAAGTATGTGGTCAAATACTACATGAAAATGCTAAACACTACAGAGCTATATAAAAAAAAAAAAAAGTTCTACACTGAATTGTCACTTAAGAATACCTAAAAAATAGCTGCTGAGTAAGACTCCTTGATAGCACTGGTAACTATAGTGTTTCATGTTCATCTGAGAAGCATGGTTGTAACTACAAAGGGCTTACCTCCTCATGACTGCAGCACAACCCACACAGTCCTCCAAGAATGCCATTGATTATCTGTATGAAGCACAGAATGAACTCTATTCCTCCCAGGACAAGGAGGATGGAAAAGAGTGTGACATTCCACTGCACGATGTTTTGAGGCTCTTGACATTCAGACCACTTGTTATACTCAAACAAGTACCTGTACACAGCAATTAGAAGCATATTAGCACTGTGACAGTGAGATGCTTACCATACACTAGAACCAAATTACATCTAGTCTGTAACTGCATCGGGGATAATCCCACTAAGTGAGAACAAAAAACTCAATGGTTTATTCCAGGGAAAGCTGGCTTTGTTTAAGAATGTGTCGAACTATCAAGCATACATTTTTGTTAAGTCTTAAGTTCTTAAAAAAACCAACCCAAATGCAAGCTATATGGTACAATCTTCTATTACTGATTAAAGCTAGACAAGTTCAATACAGCTGAAAGAGTAAAGCTGTTTCTCAAAACAACACAGAGCTTTTTAGGACAGGGCCTTTATTCTAAGGACAGCAATTATTGGTCTTGGGCAAATGGGTCACTTCCTCTCTTGTACTGCTGTCCTTGGGCCCTTACATGGCTACTCTGGATGAGTGAAAGAACAAATTCAGAAGGGTACTGCAGTATTCCAGCTGTTACTCCTCACCTGCACCTTCAGAGCATCAGCACTGAGGAATCATCAGAAAAGACTTAACTCAGTTTTTCTATATTCAGTCACAGTTGGGGGATGAGGGGAGAAGGAATGCCCCTCTTGGGAGATGCAACTGAAATGTAAAATTCAAACTCTCTGCTACAAAGGAGCTTTACGTGTCTTAGTACTCAAACTGCCTCTAGTCTGGCATCAGTCATAAACTGTTACTAGAAATAGCCTCAAGGTTGCAGATCATACAGACACTGTAAAAGCGTTATCATGACCAAAACCAAATCCGCTTCCAACTGATAGGATTTGTGGGGATTAATGGGGGACAGTATACAACTCAGCTACATATGCTTAGTTTGCTAGAGAACCCTAATTAGGGATAATTAGGAGCTTCTGGCCCTCCCCTCCCTGCAGAGCACAAAGAATCCTATAAACCTTTTCTACTTTCCTTGACAAAGGTTCTATACCATTGTCACTAGTGAAGGTATTATGTCAATTTACACCAAAACAAATCAACTTCAGAAGTAAACCTCATAAAACAAGATTCTTACACAAATAAGACAAATTTCATAACAACCACTATTGACAGTTTGCTAAGCCCTCAAAGTCCTAAAACTTTATGTTAGAGATGTTCATGGACATGAACATTATATGGTATAGAGATATTATTACCTATAAGTTCAGATCCCTTTTTGTAGGACACCAGATTTATATTGCTTTAGTTTTAAAGTATAGAAGCATGGGTAACTGATGCCATCTCATTAGTTCTTAGTGAGTAAGTAGCAAAACTTAATAATGTATCTTGTTATATAGTTACTGGATATTGCTGAAAGGTACAGGAGTAAAGCTGATGTGTACATGGGGGAAGATGTAACATCCTCATGAACAGACAACTTACCCTCCAGAGGATTCAGTGAAAGGATAGATCCAGCTTCTTTCCAGGTGTGTATAACAATATGGTCCATGAGACAAGCCCAGTGCTGAAATGATGATACAGTATCCAGAACCAAGGATCCCAACAAAGGCTGCCAGAACTGAGGACAGCATCTGCACAGCACACAGACATGAACTTTCAACACAGACATCATTATGGGCTGGGGATTATCTGGGACTGAAGCGTAAAGGCCCACTTACCGCACAGCCTTTCCCACAGTCCTCATGGCCAAAGCACCCACAGCAGTCATCATTGTGAAGCCCGATGAATACTGCAGCTGGGATGAGTACCTAGGTATGGAGCAAACAAACCACACTGGTCTATTCTGTTGCATAGGCAAGGCAGATAAAATACAGTCCTCACATTGCATTCATTTATATTGCTTCCCAGCAGGGGAGTGAGGGGCAGCCTGTATAGATTATTCACTTTTAGTCCTATGTAGCACAGTAAAGTTCTCGCTACTGACATCAGTAGCACAACACCCTATTTCTATTTCTGCTTTATGTATATACAGCATTCAAGCACATAAAGAGCCTGATGGGGTATTGATGCAATTTAATATACTTCAGCTTTAAAAGTTTTTGTTCACCTTAAAGGCTGTATCCTGCGAATAAAATGCCTTGGGGGGGGTGGGGGGGTGGGTGGTGGGAAGCGCATTTGTTATCTGCCAAATGAGGACTACAAGATAAGTCTTTTATAATTATTTGTTAAAAAAACAACTACCACCAACATATTAGTTACTGAAGAGTAGTCATCAATGCCTGTGTGACAAACCAGGCTGACTAGAGTAGAAAATCTAGGAATATTTTTCTCATTTCATGCAAATATCTCATTACAGTCGTCTAGATTTTTCTAGGTTTTCACAACTAGCTTCCAGCGACAGAAATGCAAAGTAACAAAGCAGAAGCTATCTGTAAGAAACAAATTATCCATACTACAAGACCTTGTAGCTTAAAATAAAAGAGCAGAGTTGATTAAACAGTATCCTCCCTACCAGCACTAATGGGACTCGGCAGTAGTTTGTACTTTTAAAGGCTCTACATGCAGGAGTATCTTAGAAAGCTATAAAGAACAAAGTGTTATCTGCAAACTGCAAAGATTTACTTAGTAAGACATTAAAACAGAAACTATCCAGCTGAACATCACATATTTGTCAGCCCTTACTCTAAAGTATTGCTAAGCCCAATGCTGCAGGTCCAGAAGAGGTTGTACAAGTGTGTTCCAGGAAGAGTTCCATTGATTTCACTTCTATTATTCTGCATGTAAAGCCCAGTCTTTGTAAATCCCACCTTTTACAAGACAGAGGGCCTTATCATGCAATCATTTTCAGCCTGTGATTTGCAGACACCTTGAGATCTGCAGCCTGTTTCTAAGGGGACTTCTAAAAGCAAATGAAAAAAGAAGCCTGGAATCAGGGAACTTAAACATACTACAGCATAGTCCATAAAACTGAAAAGGCAGAAAATAGTATCTTCAGATTAATAATGTCCTATAGTGAACATACTCAATTCTTCATCCTTTGCTGTTACTTGAATGCAAAGCTTTGATAACTGCCACTCAGTTCCTCTGAATAAAGAGCTTATGCTGAGAAATATTTGTCATCATCTCAGATAATAGAAATTAAGGAATTGTAACTAAATGCTAGTTATTTGGAACACTTAAAATCAGAATAATTCAATAACGTAACAAAAAAGTAGGATTTAACCCTTTATGCAAACCATGACCTGCTGAGAGGCTTGGTTCAAGTTTTGCTTTTAGATTTTGTTACCTAGACCCCATGGTTTTCTCAGCTTTGAAGTGACATATTGTTGCAGATAATAACTAATAATAGTAACTAATAACACTTACAAAGTAATATAGCTAATTTCCTTTGATACAATTCCACAGATTCTTGCTGACAAGGTATTTGATCAATAAATTACTGTAACTGGTAAAGAAACAGGAACACCAAGTAGCTCCAAAATAAACTTGAAAGAAGCCTCTAATTCATTACTTACCAAAAAGCCTCCACCTAGAATGCCATGAAGGCACTCCACATATTTGCTGAGATGATGCTCTGAAGCAAATCTTGTTTCGCCATTGGGAAAATAAAGTAAAATGTTGGCCACGATGCTGAGCAAGGCAAGGATGAGCAACTTATAGCCAACACAGCTAGTACACCTTCCAAAACACATGTCCTCAACCTAACAAATCCTTCTTTCACTAGACCAATCTAACCTATCTCATACCTGTCCACACCTAAAAGAAGATCAGCCTTTATTCTCACCTCCTTAAATACTCAGGGTTACCTAGCTACCTGGATGATGTTTACACCTCTTTGTAACTACCATTCCCAATTGCAGAGTGAGTTAGCACCACCCTTTTTAAATGCAGTAATTGTTGACAAACCAAATGAAATCAAGGAAATACTGAATACTAGGTAATTTTAATACATGATGCTTGGAATGGTCACCAGTGAGCACGACTGGACATGAACAGCAGGCTTAAACCACAACACAGGATCTCTTAGGAACTGGAAGGAAAAACGTATTGTTTTCTTTGTTAGAAGCAGCTTTGACTTTTAGGTTTATAGACTGATTCAGAACAACCTGAAGCCAGGGAAATACTTAGCTGACTTCAACAGTATTGAGTCAGAGTTTTGGGTATAAATAGAGCAAGGTCTTCAGCAATGAGTAGTATGTAGAGCAACCTCTTGCTTTGCTATCCTGTTGGTGGAATAAGAGCAAACCTCATCAGTATGTTGGAAAACAAATAAAATGGACAGGTAGGCTTCTAAGGAATGTCCTTGTTCTTGCTATTGTAAGACAAGCTGACTTCAGATTAACAGCCACTTGTTAAAGCTAAACTAAGCAAACACTGGTGAAAAATACTGCTTCGAAGAGAGGATTATATAACACATTCCTTGCACTGAAATTTCACGTATAGAAACAGGAAAAAGAAAAAACCCAACAAGAGAAAAATGTATTATGTCAGGGGTTTCCAAACTATATTACATGTATCAGCAACATTAATTTGCATAATAAACAGAGATAGAAAGTGACCTGACAAAACTAACATCTAGCCTTGTCTCTTTACTGTCATGCAAACTCTGCTAAATAACCGAAAGCTTTCTTCTTCACATACATACAGCTCAACACAGAGGCACGAGCTGCCATGCCCGCTACTATCACATTATAGAAAATAACTCAGAACTGCACAAGCCCAGACTAGGTCTAGGAGGTGCTGCTGCTGCTGCCATAATCATAATATGATGTCATTCTCATTGCAAAAAAAAAAAAAAAAGTAGCTAGACAAATTGTGTTTGAGAATGTATAGGACATTAGAAGACTAGTGAGATTTCCTCATTTAGGAGAAGAGACACTCATGCAGGGTTTTTTTGGGTTGGGGGTGGTGGTCTTGTAATATTTTTTTTAACAGCTGAATAACACTGTAAGCGGAAGTCCAATTCAAATCCACAGTATTCTTGCAAGTGATGTGAGCAACACTTGGAGACAGAGCACGTACAAAAAAGAAGGGGGGGGACACCAAGAAAAGAGCAGTCTTGTGTAAATGTGGTTTTGTGATGTAACTTCTCCGGGCATTGTAGCTGTTGACCTTGGAGACTTCCTTCAGTATGAGAAATATCCTTCAATTGTAGAAACACAGACTTACCATTATTGTGCACTTCACCTCTGATGACTAAAACAAACATTAACATCATCCTGCAAGCTTCCTCTGCAGAAGGAGATGGCTGCTCAACTGAAAACTCCCTTTATTGTGTTATGCTAAAAAAACCAAACCACTCCTCCGCAAAACACACCACCTAACACCCTCCCTCCCCCCATTTCCATCCAACGCACTATACACATGGCCACTGGGAAGTAGATTTAAAATCTGTTCTATTTATAATCTGTATAATTGTTTTCTAAACACTTGATCTAAAATATAATTTTTCACCATGAGAACAATTAGACATTGGAATAATCTCACAAGGGAAGCGATGGATTCCCCTACACTGGACAGTTTTTAGACTCAGCTTGACATGGTGTTGGGTAATCTCATTCAAAAAAATAAAATAAAATAAAATAAAATAAAATAAAATAAAATAAAATAAAATAAAATAAAATAAAATAAAATAAAA
>WTSP01012531.1:0-22257 GCA_025331215.1 Actenoides lindsayi | reverse complement strand
GATCACCTCCCTATTCCTGCTGGCCACAGTGTTTCTAATACAAGCCAGGATGCCATTGGCCTTCTTGGCCACCTGCGCATACTGCTGACTCAAATTTAGTTGACTATCAATCAATACCCCAGGTCCTTTTACAACTTGCAGCTTTCCAACCACACATCCACAAGTCTGTAGCTTGCCATGGGGTTGTTACGACCCAAGTGCAGGACCTGGCACATATAGGCAACTGACAAAACTATGGTCCTAATCCATACTTGCTTTATTAAAGCAAAGGGCTAGATTAGTCTAGACTGCTCACACTAGTACACAACTGGAGAAAATTTAAGGAGAGTTATTCCAGATTTGTAGTATAAACCGTAATCTGAAACAAACAGGACACACCAAGTTTCAGATGGACACTTTGAAATGACAAGTGTTATCATATGAAAGACAAAGTACTGGATGGAGACAAAGTCCACTTATAGTCAACGTAATGCCTATACCAATAAGGCATTTCAACTTTATAACTAATATTTAGTTAAGTTCAAACACAATCCTGCCAATAAATTAAAGTAAACGCACCTATCTAAAGTACACAAAACCAGACTAACACAGCCCGGTACTTACACACATAGGAATTTCTATCTGTGTGTGAGTAATCACTGTGCTCAGAGGACTTTCTTCATTTTCCTTCAGTAAGGCTAGCATTGTACAGAACATTAAGATGACATTTAGCTACAAGATCTTGCTAGGAACAGACCTTACTGAATTTGACCAGACTGCAAACCCCAACAGCCTCCAGTATTCCATTTCTGCCCTTCAAACACACTCATGAAATAAATCCATTAAACAGAAGGAATAGCGCTGAAAGCTGACTGGCAGGGAAGCAGAGCCATGTGGAGTCTGGAGACTTTATTGCGGTGTTCCTGGGTTCACCCTCCATTTTCTGCTCTGCACGTGCAGTTCCTGTCATGCTGAACTCTTGGCTGGGGGCAAAAACTCAGGGCCTGAAGGTTTGCCACACAAAGCAGCAGAGCTCTTAGGAGAGCTGCAGTCATCTTTGGAGGCAGGTCCTCTACTTTCCCCTCTGCTTAAGGCAAGGATGCTGCTGATCCTGCATTTACTGCCCCTGTGTGATACAACTCAGTACTGAAGAAACCAGCTGTCACAAGGCACAGACACCTACAGATATACAAAGACTTAATAATTGTGGGGTGTGAAGCAGTGTCCATATGGTCCTCTGACCATGCTGATTTAAAGTTTGAGCCAAATTTTTCTCATTTTCTTGTGTTCACTGAATGTCCAAGCAAGATTTTTGGTCTTATTCTCAGGCAAGAGGAAAACATCATGTAGTCATTATGGAGTAATTTTTGAAACTGAACATCTTAACCTAATTTTAAACAAAATGTTTTAAGACATTAGTGCACCTCTTCCTTTTCGATTTGTTTTAAAATTTAAAATCTGCAGACTAATTGTTTTTAATGTCTTTACTGCAATTTACCAGTTATTTGCTCTTTTTCTGTCTGTAATTTTTTTAATAGTACAATGATATACGTGGTCTAATGCTATAAAGACAAAGATTTTTTTGAGACAAATTATTTAACAGAGGCAGACATACTTCAAACAATGTAATTCTGAGGGACGTCTTATGACCATCATACGTAGAGAAGCAAATTAAAATTTCTAGTAAGAGTTCCTCCTCATATTACAGAGTGTACTTGCATGCCTAATACATAAATTCAAGGGAAGAGAAAATACTTTTAAAAAGTTAATTAGTCAAGAATGGTCCTTATAATCAAATCTGGATAGGCTTTTTTTCTAGGTACACATTTTAAAATGGCCAGTGTTACTGCATAGTAAAGAACGCTGTATGTCCTGACCTTATTTATTGTTTAAGGTATTAATTTAATCATATTTTTTACAGCATTGTGCAGTAGTTAGCAATGAGGACTTAAATGAAATATTAAAATGTTTCTTATAAAAATCAGTTAAATCATACTGGAGTTTTTCTTTGAAGTTTATATTGCAGCTTGCAAAACAATATTTTCAACATCAAAATGAAAACAGTTTAATACTCAGAACTTCTCTCCAATAAGATCACACTTTATTTAGTAGTAGAAAACTATTCATTGTTCGGTTTATTTAAGTCATGCCTTCTGATCAGGTTTCAATTTAGACTTTTGTTGAACTGTAAATGGCTGAAAATTTTTACAGATTCATTCTTCTGTGTCTGAATCATAGTTTCAGAATGGGCCAGACTTGAAAAAAAACAACATATGCCTCTCAAATATCTTACTGGATATAAAAGCCATACATTTAACATTAGAATTCTCCAAAATGTTTAGGGTCAAAGCTGTGATTCCTTCTCCTCTTGGAGGTATTTCCCAAGCACTCACACATTACAGGAAGCAGGGGGGGAATAAAAAAAAAAAAAAATTAAAAAAAAAGGTTTTTCCCCCTGTTTTAAACAACAACAAAAAGAGCACTATTAGAAATTTATATTAAAACCAGCACAGTGTGAAGGTATTTTTTTATAACAAACACACAAGCTCCCAACAGCACTGTAGTGGTTTTCCCCACTTCTCCAACTCAAATTGGGTTAATTATAAATTAGCACAGTGTTCTGCAGCAGTAAGAACGTGTTAATAATATCATATTGTTGCTACATGGGGGGAAAATCTCGAGCATTCACACAGCATAGATTTCAACCACAGATTACTTACAGATAGGCATTTTTCATAATGCACTTAATATCTGGTGCATTCGGGGTCAGATTGTGACCTCTTTTTTGCCTACCTGATTTTAGCAGAAACACACCAGTCAAAATGGTTTGTGAGAAGCACATAAAATTCAGAGAAACCCTCTTTTGCCTTCAGCACAGGATTTGTAAACTACCTGTCAAAGAATAAAAGCCTAGGCCACAAGTCTGCCTGCTCATTAGAGGACATCAGTAGAAAGAAGTAAGGCGCCCTGTAAATCCTGCCAAATATGCATGTACATAAACTTCTGTTTAGTCAAACAACTGTTATCATAGATAGTCCTGATCACCAGGATACAGCTCCCTGGGCTAGCTGCTGCCCCACTGCAGCCTTCTGTCTCTCGGACCCTTTTGCTACTCAAGGTTGCACACAGGACGAGGCAGCAGCACTCCCTGAAAAACCAGCCTACTGATAACATGGAGTAAGAGATGTGGTTTAAATTATCCTCAGGCTGAGGAAGGCCTGTGGCTTTCCTCATGTTGGGGAGGCATTTTAATGACCTGTTGTTAAGAACTGGGCACCCTTAAGTTCTTCTTACAACTGTGCTCCAAAAGCAGCGATGTTTGCTCCACTTTTAAAATGTGCCTCTGCATACTGATTGGCTGTAACCTCCAAAATTCCCTCTTCCCTTGCACAAGATCAAGGCATGACCCACTCCTTCTGGCCAGCAATATATTCAAGCAGCCACCTGGTTCATCAAAATCCATCCCCATAGGAGGAATTCCCTCTCCCTGTGCTGCAAGGCAGCCACGGCTCCAGCGCAGGTGTCTCAACACCTGTTGGAAGTCAAGGCCAGTTCTGAGGTACCTGTACAAGTCCAGTCATAGGCCATGTCAAGACAGATCAAGCACTTCCCATTCTTCTTCCAGCATACATCTTCCCAGAAAGCCATGCTCTGGCTCTGCAGATTTATCCAATATTTCAGACGCTACACACACACTTGCCAAGAATTAGAGCAAACACCTCCTTTAACCCTAAGCTAACCCAAATTATCTTGCAAAGTCTATGAAAATTTTGTAAAGTTTTATGTCTGCTTCTAAAGCTGCTATGTATCTGGATGTTTTGGTTTCAGTATTACTCAGCACATGGATTTCCTGCTTTTAAAAATAGGAAATTCACTAGTCCAACAGGTAGACCATTAGTCCTAAGAGTCTGGTCTCTGTTGCTCAATTTGGACACAACTCCCATTGATATAATTAAAAAGTTCCCTCGAGTGAAGGCCACAGGCGTGGGTGTGCATGTAGCCAGGTATTTCAAAATAGTCTGTGAGCCATGCTGTAGAATTCTGCTTCTTTCTAAAAATATTTCTCAACAGACAATGGGTGTGCCACTGAATAAATGACTAATAACTTTTCCCTGTAAACTTTGGATTAGAAGGAATACTTGCTCATGGAAGTAAGAAGCATTATGGTATTAGATGACACTGAGTCTAATAGGTGAGTGTGCAGAGTATGTTGACCTACCTGCTGAGACAATGCAAGTAGTAACAACTTCTATAGCAAGAATACAAACCTTCCCTTTTCCCACACATTATATTGCCTCAGTACAAAATAGAGCTACACAAGTTTTCAGAAGTATGACAAATTTAAGAAGTATAACTAGGCAAAGCTCAAATATTTAATCAGCAAGGAATTAAAAACGCAACTTTGCCTTTCTATGCATAATACTCACAAAGTATACCTATACATATGATCATATCTATACCTTTTTAGTAAAAACTACTCCAAATGAAAAATAACTTAGGAGCAAACCCTTTGTATCATATGCCCTAGAACATGATGTAGAACTCAACGTATTAGTCTTTTTTTTTTTCTATTATTACTATTACCTTGTAATGATTACTGTATACATGACAGAATTCCATGTTGTCAGGGATAATGACTGAGACAGTCAAGAAAACAGAGAGCATTTTTAGAATAAGTCTTTGTCTTAAGGCTTCCATATTTGTTACTTTATAAAGACTAACAACTGTTCAGTGGAACAGTTCTGTCCCCACATCATTACAGGTATTACCAAAATGTACCATCACTAAGGAAGTATTGTTCCTAAGGTCTATCAACAGTATTTAAAAGATATCTTGTTTTCAAGGAGAATGGAGGAAAATAACCACTGAGTACAGACCACCAAGACTGGCAGCAGATTTCTCAGAATTTCTGATCTAAAACTATGAAACCAAACCCCAGCGCATTCCTAGTGACTGCTTTCAGCATAACATGGCTGAATGAGCATAGGAATCCCTCACTGAACTCTGTGGCCTCCACAATGCAAGAGTCAGAGCAAATATGCAGTGTCACCTGTCAAGTTAAAGTTCCAGACAGAAACTCATCCCATAAGCTTGTCCTGAAGAGCAGTAGGCTCCTCAGATGAGCCTCATCTAACTTCTCCCTTAACTCAGAAGAAGGTGGCTCTTCACCATCAGATAAAAACAACAGTGTTTGCAGAAGGAAATAGAATGCTCTTGTGTGAACAGCACAGCATCACAACTGCACAGAAACAGAGAAGGAATATGGAGCCAGGCTTAGTACCAAAAATTACTGTCACAGGTAACTGCAGAGGTAGTGGCAACAAGAGAAAGATTTCAGCATGAGGGCTCCAAGTATTTCTTAGAAAATGTACAGCTACTCCAACTGCTGTTCTTACTGAAAGCCGGTTGCCACATACGAAACCACAAAGATTTCAATTAGTGTATTGGGATATTCATCACCTTGAAATTTAGGTCACTTACTCTGCTACCTAAATGAGAATTATAGGTGACTAATTTTAGAAATCCAAGTTTGACAGAGTTGTCCTTAAATTCTACCTGGTTATAAAGAAGGAATGAAGAATGAAGTCTATATCACAATAAGGTGGGGAGATTTCATGTTTACACTAGTTTGTGATACTTTGATAAATGTCATACTATGAAGTGAAATGGTTTATTAAAACGCGAAGGAAAAAATCACGCACATCAGTGACTTCCACTTAAAGACAGACAACAAACTAAGAAAAGCATGCCATTAAAACCAGATTTGACAAAGTCAAAGTGCAGATCTGCTGTGCCTGGGAGCACATGGTTCTACCTGCAAGCCTAAGTGAACCTCTGAAAGTATGAGCAAAAAGTAAAACAGCTATGCAACCAGAGCTCCTCCGCTCCTGAATTCTGGAGAAATGGCAATCTTATCCCATGTACATTCACACATAAAATGTTGTTGTCAAATTTACAGGATGAGCTCTACACTCAAACAGACGAGTAAATCAGTAAAAACAGCAGAATACAAAGATGAAGCTGAGTATAAAGACCTTATTGTATTAAGATGACACTTCATGTAGTAGGTCAGGTAGCTTTGAGTTGCTGTAAATAATTATATTGCGAGAGCGTACAATACTTTTAGTCAAAAAGGCAAGGGTGGGACAGCAGCTGAATCACTTGCATGAAGTCACAGGGTAATGGCAGTCAGAGGAGCTGAGGAGAATTTGCTGTCAGGTCAGTTAAGCACAACCTGGCATGGCATTATGACACATACTGGTGATGATCTAAAAGAACCTACATTGCTACAACCAACCTGCAAGGTTTACTGAGGTTTTGAAATATATTCACCATTTAAAAAATATTTTAATCCCCCTCCCAAAGAACAGTGAGATACCTGGTTAAATTTGAAAACAGTTATTCCCAGATGCTCTAAATGATGCAAGGATTAGCTATCAGCAAGTTAACACAAACACAGCAATAAAATCAATTCACATACATTGAACTTAAAACTATTAAAAGAAACTCTTAGTATCACATATGTAAGTCCATTCTTGGTTCCTAAATATCATCCCAGACTGCTAGTCTTCCAAAAGGGAAAACAGAAACAGAGAGACACCTCAAAAAGAATTAAACCAAAGACACCTTTAGATCAGGTAAACAAGGCAGGAGACCCCAATGCAGTAAGCTTTTGCCAGTTTCCAAAACAGTACCCTGCTGCTAACACACATTTTGCACATTTTGTTAAACTCAACGCCGATATATATTTTAACCATAAGCAAATCTGACTGGAGAACCCAAGCTGAGGTATGACCCGTATGAACAGTGGCTTGAGGCTGTCCCTTCACAGGGCAGGGAACATCAGACAGTATTTTGGGGATACCCATTTCCAGGGTAACCAGCCACCACACTGTACACCCACTGCCACTCCTGTGGCAAGAACAATGGAAAAAGCCTGACTTGGCCTTATTTCCTCTGCACTGTGATTGTCTACCAGCTTAGCAGGAGAAGGGCAGGCAAAGGGACCCGTTCATGGATTTTTATCCCAGGCACACTACACAGCATACAGGGATATTCAAAACAGCACAGGGATGGAAATAGCATTTTGAGGACACCACAACTTACATACACCATCAGCAAAAATACTGGGGTTTACTCCCAACTGCCAAAAGAGTAGTGGGAACAATTTGCACTGAACATGTTCAGGGATTTCTCTTATAAGCAACAGCTGGAAGCACCTCAGCATATATATGCTGCAGACCCAAGAGTGCACAGGCCAAGAGTAAAATCCCCACATCCACCTGCATCTCATTCATGCTCATTTTAAAGTAGGTAAATTCCACCAAGGTCAGCAACATCCTCCTGAGGAAGCATCTTATTAATTAAGCCAAATCCAGACCTCCTGTGCAGAATAAACTGCAGCCAACATAGCCATGTTTTATCTTAAACTCACAGAGACTAAGTGAATAGAACTGGAAAAAGTTACCTTAATAAAAATAGCCATCCATAAAACTTTAATGTTACTGACTAACATTACTGCATGGAGACGCCCAATACCACATGTTAGCTTCACAGTCTCAGGGTGTAATTTAACAGTTGATTTAAACTGATTGAAGTGCAAATTCTTGCTGGAGATTCAGTCCCATTCTCTACTTGCAGCTATATATTCCTGCCTCTTCTCTAATACTGGTTCTAGCATTCCTGTGGCCTTGCTTGGACTGGATGAAAACTAGTGGTCAAAATTTAAAAGAAGTGAACAAAGAACTAGTTTTCAGCCAGATCAGTCTGTGCGCTGCACAGATGAATGAGCATTGCTGCCTGCAAGCCAGTGCTGTGCCTCCTCCTCTTGGTGGTAGAGGAAGCCGCAGTGGATCAAGCCAGCTGCCAAGCTGCATTCCTGGCCAAGTGTGGAGCTGAGCTCTGCCACCTTGGCCATGGAAACGCCAGCCCTGGAGGCTGGCATTCAGCCATGATGAGGGAGGCAGCCACAGCACTCCTCTCCACAAGGAAAGCATTTTCTGTCTTCTTGTTAAAATAGTAAAAACATAACAAAGGGAGAAGGGGAAGAAATGGAAGAAGCTCAGCTAACTGCCAAAGAGGAAGAGAGTCTATAAATAATTGTGGTGTTTACTAGATTCCTGTTTCTGCAGCACAGAGGTGCCGTAAGTATTTCTCTTATCAATGTCTCTCACTTGCAGAAAGACTATGGTATATTGAGCAAGCACAGGCATTGGTGACAGCCACAGAAGCAGCAGGTGAGGCAGAGCAGTGACCAGGGGTGAGAAAGGAGCAGCAGAAAGCATCCTGTCTCAGAGGCACAGCTGATCTCAGGTACTGGTGACAGAAGGAGATGTAGGAAAAAGCTTAAAAGACACACATGAAAAAACTGAAATATGAAATCTAAAGGCTGCTACAATCCTTTGACATCAAGGCCAGCTACAGAAAGGTCACTGTATTTCCCACAGTCAGATACTGTTAACTAACAAAAATGATTTCTAAGTTGTTTTTTTTTCCTGATCTATTTCTAACCTTTTTCTAATTACTATGAGCAAGACCAGAATTAGTCTCTCAGAATCTTCACGGTTGCACAGGTAGTATCCAGCATAGCATTATACAAAGATGAATGCAACAGAAGCACTGGGCCTTTGAGGCCACATAGCACATTCTATCCCAGACACCTAGTATTAAGGCAGGAGATGCATTATCTCTCAAAACAATATGTTAGTGTTCTGAAAATAACACAGTACCATAGCATTAAATATTAACACGAGTGATAACTAATCTACTCAAGGGGAATCAACTCTGACCACAGTTTTAACCATTTACAAAAAAAAAATAGAGGTTTAACAAATCAAGTCTAAGCATATAAATTATTCTGAGTCATATGAAAAAGATCAGAATTTTATTTTGCTTTTCGAAAAAAAAAATATTTTGTAACCAACTCTGAGCTTGTAGTTCTGTTTCATATAACAATCCAGTCTTTTGCATTCAAACAGAATTACTTCCATTCCCACAACAAAACAAAACCCTAAACCGATACTTTATATATCTCTGAAATAAATGGTGTTCTGGTAAACTTCTCTCTGGGCCTTCTAATTGCATGGTACCTGACTACAAATTTGAAGCAGAAGCAGGAGCAAGAGGTTTTTTTATAGAATAGATTAACAGTTACCTAACTCCAGTTACGCTAGTAAACACAGCAAAATTTCATAGTAGAAAGAAAGAAACCAAAAAACCAATGCATTATGTTTCCCACAGCTGAGACCCTGTATGTAGCACTCTAAATAGGCTCTCACTCTCATTTACCTATTTAGTTTTGCTGACATTTGGTTCTCAGCAATCTGTAATGTTACATCCCCTGCACAACAAGGTTAAGTACCTATATTTATCTGTTCACGATACAGAAATTTATTGTAGTTGCCCACTTATTACTATGCATAAAGGCCTATCTTACACTCATTCCAGTCTTACATTTACTGAAACAAAGTTATCCAGGAAGCAGAAAGAGTTGCCATGGAAATAAATTTAACAGAGGCTGCTGCAAAACTTCCATTAATTAACCTTTTTACAGTAAAACAATTTCTCATTAAATGTAACTGGTATAATTTCAATTACACAACAAGAAAAATACAGCTGCTCTTCACTTCTGTATTCCATGCTTTAGTGAGTGATGCATCAGCACAGTCCTGCACTATTTTTTTTATACTTCATGACGGAGCTTAAACTGAAGTGGTGAAAAGGATTTATGATTTGTGTCAACTTTGAGCACACAAGCAAAGGTCCATGTATAAAACTGGATATAACTTGTTCCTGAAAAAAAGCAGTAAAGATTTACCTTACTTGTTTTGAAACAAAAAGGTCTGATATAGATTGTAAGTTTAAAACTTGTTTTCACTTCTGAAGTCCAGACTGTCAAATTCTTTCAGAAAAACATATTGTGAACGCTTTCAATAACAATGTTGACAAAACAAAATGGTCCATGTCAAATCTTAGGAAACAAAAGAAACTTTAAAGTATAGAGTATAATAAAAGACAAATCTGTGAAATAGTTAACATACTCCAACTCTGCTCTTGATGGAATACTAGTATACTACATCTGAAAACCACATGGGCTTTCAATGAGGGACTTTCAAGCCGGGACAAACTTTGCCTGAAAAAAAAGGGGAGATGTAACTAAATGAAGGCACAGATAGAATCTCCTTTTGCTTAGTAACAATTAAGCAACAGAACCCTGGCTAAACAGGCACTGCATAGTGACAATGACAAGAACTATGCTATAAGCAGGGACAGAGCGTACCCAGGGGCAAGATCTTCAGTGCCAAGGATCATCTGAAGTTTAATGCGGATGCTGTTACCAGCAGTATAATTCTACTCCTAGTCTGGCAAATTTGATAACAACAAATCGATAATTACCAGCCACAAACAGGGTGTAATACAAAACAGTTCATATGCCTTAGACCATCTGGAAGTCTATTTACAGAGCAACCAATGCTGCTGTACCTAATGCAAATTTCATTATTTCAAGCTGATTTGGTGGAGGGTGAAAGAGGAATATGAAAAGTGCACAACCCCTCATGTGAATGCTCCAAACTCAGGAACAGGGTAAGCTTTTCAAAGCTTCAGCAGCAAAAAAGGTAATGAAGGGGAAAATAGGTTGGGAGAAAGCATGGGGGGTGTCCCATCTTTTCTCCAAAATTCTACCCAAGAAATCCAAGGTAAAAAAAAAAAAAAAAGTCATAATAGTCTGCAATAGCATGTCACACCCTTGCCTCCATGGGCTTTTCTTTGGATAGTATGGGGCTGTCAACTAACAGTGTATAATTCCAAAATATCCAAGGTTTTATAAATTATCAACTGGTTCATAAAAAGAATACAAACTTTCACTGAATAATACAAAATTTCACACTTAGCATTGCACGATATTTCTCATTTTTTAATTTATTTGTTAACTGGAAAATTGATGTACGACAACAAAAGCACAAAGGCAAACTGCTCAGATTTTGCTCACCACTACAGCAGTGACTAGGGCATAAATCCACTGCGGGTAAGGCCTCTGACATGTAGTCACATGTTGTCTGTAAGGATGAGCATTCCAAAAGTTTATGGAGCCTAATGCTGACTACGGGAAGTACAGAGACTGCAAGTTCAAGCCATCAGGGCAAAATAACACATCATCCTAATTGTGGTTGAAGAAAGATTTTGGTAAAACAACTCAGTTCTGTACTTCTCCAGCAAGGCTTCCCACAGAAGTCAATAGGAACCATGGATACACACATGGTATGTAACTGGATTCTTAATGTATAACTAAAAGTTAAACATTTATTCTGTAAAAACAATGTAAAAAGTCATATTTGAGAATTCTATGAATCCCAAAACTAAAAATCCAACTGGTTACTTCCTTTAAACTTCTTGATTCTTGCTATCAGAGGAGAAAAAGTGGAAGAAAATCCTATTTGGTCAGGAAAATCTCTTTTGAACAGAATTCAAGCAGAGGATCCTTAAACAAACAGCTGAAGAGGAAATGAAGTGTAAACACGGACTCTGACCCCATTCTTAACAAACGTTGCAGTGAAATCAGCATGGGAGATGGACTAGCCAGCTGGAAGCATGTTTGTAGTTATGAGTAAAATAAACACGAGGTATTAAGCATCCCAGTCTCACACCAAATGGATTAAAATGAATGCAGTACATAATAGCATTCTTATTGTCAACCAAAAGCTGTACATTACACTAGTAACAGGGCTGGGTGGCTTTCCTGTGTTCTCCAAAAGAGATCTTGTACTACTGTGAACCTTCACTGCAATGAAGACTGGGGTAACATAAAGGGAGACATTTTTCAGCTCATTCTCCAGTGGAGCAGCACAACACAAAAGGAAATACAACACTGTGTTAAGTGTGTTCAGAGTGGTTTTATGGAAGAGCTTCCTTCTGTATTTCTTGCTTGAGATCAGTGTGTTATCATATATATATATAAAAGATACATACAAACACACATACACACAAATTTGCTTGCAACAGCAGAGGCTTCAACAGACCCAATTTCAGCTATGGTACTGCAAATCCAACCCTACCCATAACTTCATAGCAAAATACTCCCTGGTTTAACTGGAATCAATATCAGTACTTCTCACAGAAGCTTCAGATATCCAAACTACATTTAAAATGTGGAAGCAGCTACACAAATCACAAAAGCAAGAACTCAAGACCTTGGGTCATAACTGTCCAATGAGCTCAGTCACACCTATCTACATCAAAAATTAACAGACACATCAAAATGCATGTTAAGCCATATTCATCTAACTGAACAAAATAAAAATCTGATTACGAAGATTAGCAAGAAATCCGTGGCAAGAAAAAAAACAAAGGAACTTCTTGTGATAACAGTATTTGTGGTGTCTCAGGGGGACACCCAGGTACTGACAGAAGGATGGTAAACTAGCATAATGCTACATCCAGGATAATTTACTCAACTTTTCAGGTTACCACCTATGCTACATGTGGTTCTGTTGCAGGATAACTGCTTCTGATTATTGAACTTTCCCATTTACAGCTACCAGCTACCATGCACTCTGCAGGTTTATATATAGCCACAAGCCATGTAGCTGTATTTATATTTATCCTTTATATCTACCAAATTATCTGTTCCTGTAATTTTTCAGTCTTCACATAACTGGCAGATCACTGCCTGTCTGTGTTTTGAGATACCAGGCAAAGAATTGATAGGTATCATCACTGCTTACACACTACTTAAACTGAGTAGCCTTGCCTTCCTATTATTTTTCCATAGGAAAGTGTATCATTTCACCTTTCTCTGCACAGAATGGACTTTGTACAGAGTTAGGAGGTGAGGAGAGGAGGAAACATCCGCTCATAGCATACCAGAAAGGAGTGCCTTTCATCGTGACTCCACAATTGGTAGGAAAATGTTGTTCAACAGAACAGGATGACACAATGTTCAAAGACCGGCTCCACCCCAGTTACCAACCCTCAGAGTCTCCACAATAGAGTATTTATTCCAGACCAAGCAGTTCTGGCTAATGCTTGACAATGGGCTCACTGGTCCTCCTCCCAGATAGACAGCCAGAGTTGGAAAATGTGGGCTAGAACGGAAGGGAAGAACCCCTCTGAGAGGAACTGAGTGTACAGGATGGCCGGGTGCTGGATGCAATACAATTTAAATCTTTTCCCCTTACTGCAAGACAGGATTCACAACTGAAAAAAAGTCACATTCTAGTCTGATAGAGAATGGTGGGGGGGGAGGGGAAAGAGGAAAAAAAAAAAAAGAAAAAGAAGATTTATGCTCCAGCTACAGCAAATATTTTCCCTACGCCTGTTACTGAATGTAAATCAAAGCCAAATTACAGATGATCTCTACCCTCCTGGGAATGTATGAAAATGTATTTAACATATCAGGTGAAGTATACAGAGCTTTCAAGTTCTGAATCTTTGCCAGAGAAGCAACAGCAGGCTGGAGAGAGCCAGGAAAACTACTTGCATTGGCCTAACTGATATCCTACTGAACACCACACGGATTGTGCTGTCAGGACTTCCTCGTTTGTTTCTCTGTCTGCTTTTCTGTTGCACAATAGCTGCCCTTCTTGGAATTAAATGTTAAATTCATGCTGATGATCCTTTCAAAATGCTCTCCTTTTCTTCAAGTTTGATGCACATTTGAGAGCAGAATCCCAAACACACAAAATTCTAATATTACTACTGTCACCTTAAAAAGATATATGCCTAAAAACACTAGGTCTGGCCCTCCAGTCTGATAAAACTGCTTTATACCCTTCAGCCTAAAGCTGACAGGCCCAGGTTCTGGTTCTAAATACCTTTCTTCAGCATCTGTAGTAGCTAAAGACGTCCCTGTCTGCTGGCTTCCTTGTATCTGAACAACTGTTGGTGTGGCTTGTGATGAACCATATCAGGGAATTAATCTAGATGAACAGTGACTTGGGTTTCTTTCAGCTGTGTCATTACTGTAAGGATGGTGGCTGCAAAAACCAGCTCATTCAGCATTGCCACAGCTCTGTATAGTTAAGGGCAGCTTTGGGCAGTTCATTATCATGTGCTAGGGACTGTGTGATTGTTAGGGAACGCAAATTAACACAACATAAGGAGCAAGTCCCCTAAAACATTTTTTGAGTAGACTCTATTCAGAGATGCCAGCTGCAAAGCAATGCCTCCATAATAACTTATTACCTATTGCAAATCTATTAAGTGTCTGAGTGCTTCAAAATAACCAATGACTAGCTCAACTTCCCCAAAGAAAATTCACTAGAACTTTTCTAAAGTACACAGCAGTTATTAACACCAGCTGATTCATTATGTGTTTTCATGTCAGTCTTTGCAAAGAAAAATTTTGTAGTGTGAAGTGCACAGAAGAATTTTGTAGTGGTTGTAAAAACAATGATGCAGAATGAAGGATATCTACCCATGACCTGAGCCCAGATACAAAGTGTCTTGTCCACGTTGGTAAAATATTAACAGAGGTTATTGGCTGTCATAGTAAAATGAGAGGCTGTACTGAATGTAGCTTAATTTACGGATGTTCAGAAATTTGACATCACGACTGCAAGAACATATAAATAACCAGCACACTGCATTTCTGATCGACTGCAGCAACATCTCTTAAGGGAGCATTCTACAGGCTCAGCTTCTCTAAAAGCACAGCAGAAACTGGATTTTGTACAGTATACAAGAAACTCCTTTTTATAAAACAGTTCTGAGAACATCGGAGAGATTTTCCCTCTGCCTTTAATTGTTTACCGCTTCTTTAAAAAAGCATGTGCACAGAAGGTTGTGCTAGGTGCTTGGGCACCACTCTTATCCCCCTGGCTGTGTTATGTACTCTCGCTAACATTTTGTTGTTTTTCCCTGGAGGAAGAGTTATTGAAAACAATGAAAACATTACAAATGAAGTTTGGTACTTCGGAGGGATCGTGGGATCTGGTGTATTGGTGAGTATAAAAATTCAGATGTTTCCCAACTTTCCTGCCCACCCGCACCATGACTTTGCATTGTTGAATTTCCTCAGTACCTCAAATGCAGGTTCCAACACTCCAAATTCTTCTTCAATAAGTTACAAGTCACCCAACAGTCTTGCAATAAGTAACTTAATTTAGTGATAAGAAAAAAAAAGATTTAGAACTATTATATTTAAAAGCAAATGTAACTTGAAGTCACTGCAATTGAAACTGTATTTCTGTTATTGATAGATGATCTTTCCTGCCTTGGTATTTTTGGGCCTTAAGAATAATGATTGCTGTGGATGCTGTGGTAATGACAGCTGTGGAAAGAGGTGTGGGGTAAGTGAGAGGAAACATGGCAAAAAAGTAAAAGCTAAATTGTTACTAATATGATACTTCTCTTCTGCTGAGTAACTGAGAGACTAGACAGATGCTGTCCAGAGCGTAGGACACAAAGTCCTGCAATTTGTCTGAGTGCTGGAAAGTAAAAATAGTAGGCTGTAGAAGTCTTATGCCTCTGATGTTGTGCCACAGGTACCCAAACTGTACTGTCCTGTTGTACTTCGCTATTACAAGATGCTTATATTTGCTATAGCAAAATTAAAAATCATTTCTAAAAGATCTGCACTTTGTTTTGCAAAGCATAATAGCTCTCTCTTTGGTCATTTTTTGTTGGCCATTAAAGAAACATTCTGACAGTTGGGCACTACATTGCCAACTCATTGCAGACTCATGCAATGGGCTGTATCTCACATTAGGTTCATAGGAAATTGCAGGTTGGGGGCATCCTTGGGAGGTCACCACCTAATCCAGCCTCTGGTTTACAGCCATGTAGACCAGTCTCCACTTTGAATTTATAGTTTCCTTTCATACTAGAAATGAAAGGTTTCAAATGGATACCTTCAGACAGTAGTAAACTTCTCAAGCATTTTAGTTTAAAAAAATAGATTAGATAAAAAAATAAAGATATTTCCACTAGGAAAGTCTGTCCTCTTGAAATAAGTTGTTTGGCTCAAGTGGATTGTTACACTTTTTTATAAAGGATCAGGTTTTCAAATGAAAGAATAATGGATAAAACAAACAGGAGAAGACTCATGACTGTGAGGTTTCCCTAAATCCCCCGTCTTTGATGTTGTCTTTGTGCAATCCCAACAAAGCAGGCAGAACTTGGAGGAAGAGGAAACAGCCATATATTTCTCTTCACCACACTGTACTACCAATTTTCTGTCAGCAATGAACATATCTTACTTCAGCTTTGAAGACTACACATAACTCAGCAACTACCAAACTACCAACATCTTGCAGCCAGGCTGCCGCTCACACCCAGCTATGTGGCTGTACTGGGTATGAGGTTGTACCCAGGGGTTGACCAGCTGCATGCTCACTGCTGTTGCTCCTGCTGTGTACACGAGCTAAACCTGGTATGTGTGGTATGGCTCACAAAGCAACCTGCGGCGCAGGACCTTGTGAACAACTTGTGTTAGAGCGCAGCTGGCTGAGAGACTAGGAATATTAATACAGTCACAAATACTAAGTACACCCTATTGAAAGGGTGCTAGTGGCCTTTCCACAGCCTAAGAACTTACGTGGTTCTTGTATGTTAGCAGAAACACCATTATTATGACGCCTACTACATAAACATAATGTTTAAGTTAGGCACATCAGATATATCAACATAAAACTGCATGTTAACACTCAACCCAAGAGTCTTGTGACCAGGTCTGAACACAAGCTCACAGACCTAAAAGTATATTTCTGGTTTTTAACTACCTATATGTCCAATCCAGTAGAAGACACTGCCTCTATCTACAAATGACTATGACAAGTGCTTCTGTATTCAAGTAGGGCATAAGTTTTTGCACAATTTATTTACATCTTAGTATGTATGAAAATGCTGTAACGGAAAGCCAGAAAAACAAAGACATCCCTTCCAATCCATTCCAATTGCACTCTCAGAGCTAATGATGACAAGTACCTGTGAGGAGATAAAATTTACTAAAATGAAAAAAAAATCATTTATGTATACAAGTATGAAACATGAAAAGGAGACTCAGGAAGCAAAAAAATAATTATTTCATTCAAATCTGACCAAGACACCAAAGCTAACTTCTAAAGGGTACTGTAGATATTTTTTAATGTCTTGAGTGGTCCAAGACTTCAGTCTCACTTGTAATCTCTTGAGAAAGATGGGCCCTTGAACAACAGTGAGGTCTATTGGATGAAGACTGCCAAAAGGGCAGGAGTGCCACCTACTGTGTCACCACCCACTCCTCCCATCTTCAGCCAAAGCGCGCTCATTCTTTTAAAGCTTTTCAATACCAGTGCAGGTATGTATTACACATTTATTAAGTAATTGCAAACTACTATTTTAGCCGTTTAGGAGTTGACTGTTTTGAGCACTAAGAGATTAATTAGGGAATGTATATTTGCATTAATCGGGTGCATTTAATTGTTTGAATGAAAACAATTTAACATTATTTTTCTCTTCATCAGATGTTTTCTTCTATAATATTTGCCGCAGTTGGAGTTCTGGGAGCTGGATACTGCTTTATTTTGTCAGCAGTAGCTCTCAACAAAGGCCCTAAATGTTATATTGGAACAGCATGGACCTATCCTTTCCAGGACGGGTAAGACAAGACAATCACAAAAAAACCCGTTATAGATGTTTTAAGTTTGTGATATGATTTATCTTCCAAATCGGTTGTATCAAAATGTGAATTTTACTGTTTTTCTATAACACAGCAGCTCTTAGAAGAGCCAGCAATGCACAGCAATGCTAAATAAGGCTCAAGAGCACAGATATAAAGAATAGCAAGCCCAATGAAACCTATTGAGTTTCAAAGGAACCAATACAGAGGAATTCACAGCCTTCCAGATTATTCTTTGGATGATGAGCTGTATAGAGGGGTAAATTCCACCTAGATGAATAACAGTGATGTCTTGTATTGAAATCTGATAGTATTCAAATAGTATCTGTGAGTCATTTTATCTTGGTTATGGAAGTTGTCTGTACCTCACATGCTGCAACTTGAACATGTTTGCTGTTATCTATCAGATAGGTGGTGTGAAGAACAGGAAACCCTGGCAATCCAGCTGCTCAGGAAAGGTCCAGCTGCAAACAGGGTACACTGTGCTACCAAGGAGAGCAGGTGCAATCAGAACAGACCAACAAGGGTTGCAGTAAACTCCTCATCACCTGAGAATCCTTAATGCAGTCTTCCTCGGTCAAGAGGGACCTAGCAGTGCATCTTGCATAATACAGTACAAAAATCATAATGCAGGTTGAAAAGAACAGGAAAAAAAAAAAGGAAGTGTAAAGCTACATGTTACACACTATTTATTCATTTGCTTGTGAGGGCTGGAAACCACATGCTTCAGTCGAATTCTTGGAGTCCTTTCAAAAACCAGACTGAAACAATTTTGGTTGCAGTCAAGGAATCATTTGACAAGAACAGAGGAAAAACTGCATTAAGAATCTGCAGAGCAAATACAATAAGGTGTTAAGCAGTTCGCAATTAAAACAAAATGTGAAGGTAAAAATTATAGAAAATACTTTTACCTAATACTGCTGTTCTTTAGATGAGGCATCAAGAACAGCTAAAGTTGTTCTTTTCTGCTGAGTGGGGAGAAGGTAACGGGTCTTGTAGCTTTTGATGTTTTGATAGAAAAACTCAGTTTATTAATCTTTCGTCATACGGTTTTGATAATTCAATTACTTTGTTTTTATTAAAATGTAATACAGTAAAAAAAAAGACAACTATTTAGGTATAGAATGCAACATTGCTTCCTTGTTCCCAACCGTATTTTGAGGTACTGGATTGAATGCCCCCATCAGACCTTACACATGCATGCACACATGTGCACCACAAATCTAATTCTGTAATCAAGAAAAGCCCAGGGTTTCTGCCAAGGTGGAGTTACAAAAGGTGTGGCCCCTGGGGGCCTCAGATCTCTCGAAGTGTGCTGTGTTTGGTGTCCCAGGCCACCAGATGTCAGCACCACCTCAGCCAGGAGAGAATCACAGCATTCGCAGTAAAAATGCCTTCCGCACAGTGACCATCAGTTTGGCACATGCTTGGCTAAAATCTTTCCTTCCCAAGACACCAAAAACTGGTCGATTGTATCAAACACATACTCATCTGATTGTTCCTTTGCCTTTTCAAAGCAATTGCTTCAATTGTTCTACAAACCAAAATGAAATCATGTTCTAGACAAGCAGCACCAGTCTGATAATGGAATTTTTTTCTCACAGTACTGAAGCTAACAGAACCTCAGCCATATCACAACAGTGGCAGCTGTGACAGACCTCCTCTCTGTGAACTAACATCTTCATAAGTGTTTTGTGTGTGTCATCCCCCACCCAGGAATTATCTCACTAACCACACATTGTGGGATGTGTGTCAGTCACCAAAAGACATTGTCCCATGGAACCTGACCCTCTTCTCCTTGCTGCTCATCATGAGTGGGATCCAGGCAGTGCTCTGTGGCATTCAGGTGGTGAATGGCCTGTTTGGAACAATCTGTGGGGACTGCAAATGTTGCAGATGTTGTGGGGTGAGCAACTGATGGTTTTCTCTCATTATTTTATGTACATATAATAGTCATATATACACCTGACTAGCTGACAGTCTGAAAAACTAAACTAGCCTTCATTCAATGCCATGATCATGTTTTCTGAAGTACAGCTGAAATTCTACAGTATTTCCAGGTGCTGAATATATTATCTAAGTCCACATTTATGGTGTTTGTCTGACAGCTTCCCATAGCCACTGGGAAATATTAAAAAAAACAAACAAACCAACCAACCTTTCAAAGTCACAGCAATAGTAACTACTAAATTACCTCCATATTTTTATTCTTCCAGGGAGATGGAACTGTCTAAAGAACAGGAATATTGCAGCCTCCTTATCTTGGGAGGCTCCCTTTTGCAGCCATTCCATAAAGCAGCCCCCAGATGCATCGTCTCTGTCTGAGAAAATGAGAAATGAGAATAAAGGGCAAGTGTCCCCCACTTCCTCCCACTAACTCCTTTTCTAGCCTTCCTGAAACCCCTTATTCTGGAATAAAATAAGTGAAATTCAACTCTCACATTAGTATTTTTCAACTTCCACCACTACACTCTGTGATGGGAGGGACAGAGTAGCAGTGTTCCAGGTATAGGCACATGGCCCTAGCTATTTATTCTAGCAGCAAAGTTCATTAGCTACAAAGACAAGGATGAATCACAACCTCATCAGTCACTGCTCTCAGTTGCTAGAGAGCAAGCCGATTTCTCATACAGAACATCCTGTTCAAACACTGACTCCAGACAAATGGTAAATGAAGCCTCATTTCTAGAAAACAAAAAAAAATTTCCACATCTCTGACATAATATAAATTTCGTACCCAAGAGTGCAATGCTATTTATTCCCTTTTTTGCAGAAGTTCAATTCAGATTTGCTTGGAACAGAGTTATGAAAGAGACAGGAGAGGCAAAAGAGAATTGAAATGCAAAAATACCTTTTAGAAAGAACTAGCCTTAAAACTTAAAATGAAAAAAACTACTTCCCAAAGAAATGAAGGAGAAAATAAGAGGGACTGGAGAAGTTTGTGTCATTCAAATCAACTGATATGCTTCTTAAGAAATTCCTACAACAAATTTTTGAGACTGGATGTCTCAAGGCTTCTGGTGCATCAATGTATTTGCCACAACTCTTTCCTAAAATTTTCCTCCTGAAATAATGACTCTGTGGCCTGTGCTTCCAGAAAACGTATTTCATGTACTCTCTATCTACACTAGAGATATTTAAGAACTTAAAGCATCCAGAAGCACTAAAAGCTAGTAAGCAACATGCCAAAATGTTAAATAGCTAGATTTAGGCACTAAGAGTTACGTTAATATAAGCAAAACAATCTCAGTAACACACTGTGCAACATGATAAAAGAAATAATAAAGAAACCTCTTTAAAAACAGCTGTCTCTCCCACCTGTTCTACTGCATTGCTAGGGAATTTGAGAGTACCCTTTAGATCACCACCCACTGATGCAACCATCTTACATCTATTCTTTCATCTGTGGTTAGCAGCTGTCCTGCACCTCATCTCGCATTTGTCGTGTTTTATTTATATGAAGCCTTTGGGAACGCAGAATGTTTCTCATCAGCATTCATCAATGGGATGGGTAGCTGCATAGTGTACAATTTTGATATATTAATAAACAGAATACATAAATCTTTGTGGGAGACTTGGGATAAGAAATAACAGACAGGAAGCTATGGTACCTAAACCCAAAACCAACAAGTGTTTCATGAGTCAATGCCCAACCACATGGTGGTTTCCTGATACGAGCTAATATATAGCAGACACTGAGACAAGGCACACAGACTTCAGCTTGGAATCTGGACTGCATTTGCACCTTGGCCTTAGGGTGTACTGAACAAGCATGAATGAACTGGAACCAGCAGCTCAGCTGATCTAGCATTTCAAAGCGCAAACAACATTCCTAAATCTATTTGTTATGGTTAACATCCGAGGCTCTCTCCCAGCATTTAATTTCAAGGGAATCACACATCTTCAGTGCCAGTTCTGCAGTAACGGGAGACTGCAGTCTTCGGTTTTATTGAGCCAAGTGTCCAATAAAATCAAGGCATGACACTGGTCACAGATTGTTGTAAGAGAGAAAGATAGAATGGGCCAGTAGTGTTCCTGGGAGAGAGTCACAGGTAAAGACAGTACAATGATAGACAGTGTCAGAAAGATGATGGCAAGAGAGAAATCACAAACAGGAGAACCGAACAAACTCTATGCGCACAAGCCTCGCCCGCTGTCGGGTTTCGCGGCTGGCCGAAGGGGCAGGGGCGGGGGCGGCGGCAGCGCCTCCCGAGGCCGAGGCCTGGCCGGCGGGCTCCCGCAGCTCAGCCGGCAGAGCCAGTCGCCGCTGCGGCCCCGACAGCCCGCTACAGGAAGGGCCCCAGCCCCCGCCGGCGCGACCTCCCGGGCCGGGGAGCCCAGGGACGGCCCAGCCCGGTCGGGGGAGGTCCAGCTGACAGGGCAGCGGGAGCTCCCTCACGCCGAACCGCAGCCCGCGCCTTCGGCCCGGTCCCGCAGGGTCACCGCTCGGCCGGGGTCACCGGCCGAGGAGGTGCCGCGGCTTCTCTCGCCCGCCTCCTCCTACCTGCTGCCGGCCTCGCTCCTCCCGCCCGCGCCGGCCGGGCTGGGCCGACTCGCTGCTGAGAGGGTGGGAGCTGCAGCCCCCTCCGAAGCTGGGCTGGGCTCGGCCTCCACCGGGGAGCCACCGCCCGATCCGGGGGCCGGCACCTGCGAGACCGGCTTCGCCTCGCGCCTGCGCGCGC
>WTSP01012529.1:24683-36516 GCA_025331215.1 Actenoides lindsayi | reverse complement strand
CTGACGGGGGTGGGGGGAGCAATAGGAGGGCTTGGTGGGCACCTGGTGCCGTGCCAGGGTCAACCCACCACACACATTTATGCGCAGTTACCAGAATGTAACTACACATCAGGGAGCACCACTGGACCTGTACAGACCAGAAATAGGACTTTTCACGTGGATTTTACATCGTGTTATCACATCCAAAAAATCACCATGGTGCCATTACGTGTCATGATACTACTAAGTCTACAGTACACAAACTCAGTGATACTTCAGGGAAACAAAGACTGCCCTTCCCTTACTCACCAACCACTTTCCCCACACAATCCTGATCTCACTGAGTGGCTGAAGCCTGTCCGTAAGGGACTCCACTCCTCTCACAGACACAGTAGCTCATCGTGATGCTAGGATCCCTCACCTGTTCCTTTCTGGGGGCCCAATGAATCCACATGCAATGCAATGCAATTCTTCTCTTCTATTTTACTGGAGGAAGGGAAGAATGGCATTACTGAGGGCAAGGGAGTGAATTCAATCTGTTCCCAGGCACACCTCACCCTACTGCTAGCACAGGGGAGAGGAGCACGGGAGAAGGAGCTGAAGGAAGAGGCATGATAGAGCTGCATGATGCACAAACGGACACGCTGGGTGTGCAAAACAGCAAAAGAATCAGTATGGCATGGTTGCACCAGCATCTAATAGTTTAGACATTCCTTAGAATCACATTAAATTGGAATTGCATGGTGTTTGCATTTCAACCATTGCTTATCCAGAGGTCATTAATTCGCATCACCCAGTGCAGGCATTAGATCATTTTTGCACACAAAAAGGCCCACAGAGTCAGGGCCAGCAGCATTAATCCTTCACAGAACTCCAATACAGTCAGGGTGTTGCCTCTTCCACAAATGGGGTGTTCAGTGGGAAATGTCTGACTATATTAACACCAAGACATACAAGGAGCCTGTGTACCTGTATGTGCTAACTATTTTTCATATCACAAGGCTGAGGATTTTAAAGGTAAATATGGCAGTAACCAGAAAGAACACGTAGCTCCACTGATACAGCTGCCATAGTAAACAGCCCCAGAAAAACACAAGCGGAAAAAGAATTTAAAAATTGTTAAATATATCAAAAGTAACAAATTTTCTTTACCTTGCTTTAAAACAACACAAATATTGTCATGTAGGTGAAGTCAGTCACAAGTGTCTTTGTGTTACCTTATTGATATATTTCTGACAGCCAAGCACTTGTCCTTGTCGGTGGTTGGACTAGATGACCTTTAAAGGTCCCTGCCAACCCAAACCATTCTATTCTTGAAAAGACTTACATGTACACTTAAAATTAATCATGCAAGTAGTCCCACCACGTACTGATGTAAGGTTCACGTGTTCACCTGAACAGTCATTTTACAACTAGCTTTTTTAGCAGGTGATATTTGTGTTCACTTTGTGCATAAGACAGTAATTTTAAAATAACTTACACATTCTGGTTAATAGAGGCAACCAATTCCTATATCAGTACTATGCACTTCAATACAAGTATCAAAATTCCTTCACATGCTATCCATAGCAGAGATGAAGTTTAATGGTGTACAGGTGCTTCCATGCTAAGCCCACTGTTTTTACACAGTTTCTAAGCTTTAATTTATCTACTGAAATTACTGGAGTTTGGAATTTTCTTTAATGCAATGTTTAACTGTTTTGAATGTAGCTTAGTGGTTATGAAATTAAAAGTTTAAAATACTATATATGCTAGCTCCCATTATAAATACCAGTTGCTGACCTTAACTTCAACAGAGACAAAGTAGCACAGTGGCAAAGGCCAAGTCAGCTATGGAAAGAGGTCTCATTCAGAAGTACCTTAGAACTTCTCACTGAAAATAAGTTTATTTTTTTCCAAGCAGCAAGATTTTAAAAAGACAGCAAGTCACACTTTGCACATGCATGAGACAACAGAACTGTGTAGCAGGGTAGCTTACATTTATTCAGCAGGCACAGTTAATTTTGCTGTAAAATACAACACCAAGGGAGTGGCAGGAGGCACTAGCTAGAGTATGTAACTTGTCTTTAAAAGTATCTGGCTAAAAGGGAAGAAAAAACCTTGTGATTGCATTGTTAAACACTCAAAATGAAGAAATAAAGCATGACACTGTATAAAACATCATTATTGCTCTATACATGCATTACCATAAAGACTTTGCACTAGGCTGTTTCCCATGCAATTCATAAAAAGAATCCAGTACCTGTGATGGTAATTTCATTACCAATGGGATCAAAATCTACTGGAACATCTCACCTGCAGTTTTTACAAATGCTTTGTGCAAATACAATTTATAGTGCAGTTTTCACAAAACACTTTCAGAAAACATTTTCAAAGATTAAGAAAAGGCACTGATGTGCAATATACATTGCTTAAAACATTGTATAAATTGTAAGACACTGGGTAACATACAACAAAGAAAATTAAATGGCACTGTAATGGAAACTAGAGAATCCATGCATAAAAGCGTTGCCCATTTCTTGATACCTGAGTGCTTAACTATGCAGCCCTAAGAAAAGCCTGTTTGGCTTTTCCTTTTGACAGACTGAATTCCTAAAGTCTGCTTAAAATGTCAACATCTGAAATCTTGCAAGCAAAGAACAATTACATTCAATCCCAAAGACTCGTATGCCTAAAAGGGTATCATTAAAAAATTAAAGGAAGCGGTCATGCAGGGTTCTGGCAAGGAAAAGGTATGGAAGGGATTTTAGAAAAATCATTCAACTCACCAGTCCATTGTTTGGCTGAGGTGAAAAAGGCAAACATTACTGAGATGCATCAGTGAGGAAGTTAGAACACAAATCAAAGCCCGTGCCTGCAAGCACATGTGAATAACTTCAGGCCCAGAAACTCTTTATAAGGCAAAGTTATTCGTATGTGTGCTTGCAGAACCTGAGCTCAGACATTAGGGTTTGAGCACAAAATGCTACTTACATTTAGACATTGACCAGTAAAAAAAGAAATTCACCTCTGTTTAACAGCAACTATTTCACCTCCAGAAGATAAAAACCTTTGAAGTCTCACAAGGTAACTTAATAATTAATCCATTCTAGCTGCTCCCAGTTGTACTTTTTTTTTTTTAAACATGTCTCTCAATACACATTCAAGGCTGCAAGTAGAAGCCTTCCTCAGAAGCTATGTGAGGGCTGTAAACCCTGCAGTGCAAAGTGCTGTATCTCTGTCTTGCAATGCACCAAGGATGCTTGTGACACCAGTGACAAGCCATCAATCGTTTTATCAAGTATCTCTCTGCCAAGCCTGACATAATCAGAAACATACAATATTCCATCCACTTTTTCCTTAATGTTCAGTCTTTCCAACATACACTTGTATAGGTTTTGGTGATCTGAACTGTGCAATTAACAAAGAAAGTTAAAAGAAAAAGGACACCATCCAAATATGCAGCATGGAACACACATGTCCACACGATTAGACAAACACTAACTACATATGCAACATTTTTAAAGTATACGTAACTAGGCTGGACCCAAATGAATTGCAGATTAAGAGCTGCTACTTGGAGAGGAAAAGAGAGGTAAATGGTTCACAGATTTGGTGAGTGAAAGGAAGACTTTTAACACCAACAGTCTGATAAGATGTAACTGATACGCTGTGTGTATGTATGACAAAAAAAAAAAAAAGCTAGACAGGTCAGCTAAGACTTATAAATGATAAATATAAGATTTGGGTATGACTGCTTCATAACCTCTACCAAACAGGAATCCCATATTGCCCAATCCATTAGAACAGCAGGCATTTCAGATAACCTAAGCTCTTAGTGAGGAAGGTGCTGACAGGAGAAGCTCTGTCGTGGACTCACTGACATAAAGGAGCCTACAACTCTGGTCAGATTGAGCACGTGTTTGCGTTGTTCTGGTAAGTTTTGTTTTCTGATGTCTCCTCGATGTAAGTTTCATCACCACTTCAACAAAAGAAAGATGTGACCCAATTTTTTTTTTTTTAGAAGTCTCAGTATTCAAAAAAGAAACCTAATGAAAGCCTAGTAGTAAGTTTTGAAGCGCCAACACTACATAGAATTTTATCCGCTGTTGGGATTGGAATACTTTTCATATGGCCTTGATCCAGCTCATGGCTAACTATTATTAATTTTTTTTCTGGGATGGAAGAGCATTATTAAACAACTGATGTAAGTAATTAAATTAATTTATCTTTCTGAAACAGCAGAAAAGCCTAACTAACGGGTATCAACCTGTCAGGAGAGCACTGAGAAGTGGAATCAGTTGGTAATTATGTGAGAAATGTGAAAACATAAGTTAAAACAGGCATACTAGGAAAATGGGAGGAAAGGCAAAAAAGGGATTATGACGCTAAGGCGTGCAAGCGGGGCAGGGCCAACACCAGTGTCTGCTCTGGGCACGGTCACCCCACAGGGTCCTGAGCAGCCAGCCGCTGTCCCAAGGCCCTGCTGCATTCTCTCGCCCAAAAATAAGCGCCTATGTAACACGTAGACACGTGTACTTTTATGCATCTATACATTGTGTAAGCATGTGTATGGCGGGGTGCTCACGGAGGCACTGCCGGGCCTACCAGCGCTCGGGAGAGCCGCGGCTGGGGCGGGCCGCGGGTGGCCGGCGGGGCAGTGCGCTTGCACGCTGGCACGGCGGGACCAGCCGCCTCTCACCTTCCCGGCAGCGGGAGGCGGCCGCGCAGTGTCACGCAGATGGTGCATTACAAGCAGAGAGCAGGCCCGCTCCCCGGGCTGGCAGGTGGAGGTCCCTGCCGCGCCGCCTCTCTACTCACCGGCACCCAACCCCGCCGGCTGCGGCCGGGGAGGTGGCTGCCTCCGCCGCGGGCGCTCGGCAGCCGCGCAGCCCACCCTCCTCCTCCCCCGGGGCCGGCGGCGAGGGGCCGTGGAGCGGCGAGGAGGAGGCGGAGGAGGCGGAGGAGGCGCCACCCGCCGAGTTTCGCCAAGGACGGGCCCGAGGTCAAACCCGGCAGCCGCCCGCCTTCCGCCGCGGCCCCTTCCCCGCCGCCAACGGCCGCGCTGGCGCGTGCCGGGAGCCCGCCGCCCGCGCCGCCTCCCCGCCCGCCGCCGGCGGTGACTTACCTTGGCAGCCATGCTGTGCCCGGCGCGGCCACCCCCTTCCCGTCCCTTCCCTTCCTCCCCTCCCCTCTTCTCTCCCCTCCCCTCCCCTCCCCTCCCTTCCGACCGCGGCAGGCAGCTTCCCCGCCTGCGCACCAGCCCGCCAGCGCCGGCCGTCACCGCTCTCCCAGGCATGGACGGGGCGCTTGGCGCCGCCAGCCCATTGGCCTGGCCCTGCCCGGCCCCGCTGGGGGCTGCGGGGTCCGCGCGGTGCGCCAGGCGAGGCCAAGCGAGGCCAGGCGGCGGGAGAGGCAGCATCGGGCACCGGCGGCCCGCGGGCGTTCCGGCACGGGCACCGCCTCGCGCCTGTGAGGAGCACCCCGTTCGGTTTAGGTTTTCTCCTCGGGCTCGGGTCGGGGGCCTCGCAGGCGCCGAGCCGCCTCAAGGGCACTCATGCTCCGAGGGGCTCTGCAGCCCCCCCGGCCGCTGGAAAGAGTCCTGAGCGACCGCGTCGCCAATGCATGACTGGTGCTGCTAACCCGGGGAGATGCCCCCGGCGTGTTCGGAGGACGCCGAAGCGAGCGGCGGGAGGATGCCAGACACCGCCACAGCAGCCATGCTGGTGTTGCACCTCTCAGCAAACCCTGCTCCTGCCCAGAGCTGCTTTCGTCCCCGGTAGTCAGGCTGCTGTTGAGGCATGCTTCATCCAGTTGCTGTATCCCAAGGCTTCGTTCTGGGATGCCCCGAGAAGGAGCTGTGCTTTCAACCAAATTTTGTCAATGCTGTTTTAGTTCCTAAGTCAGCGTGAAGGTGGCACGTAAGCAGCCCACTGGAGTCCACGGCCGAACCCAGGATGACCACAAGTATGGCACGCTCAGCCTGACAGACAGTTTGCAGACTGTCTACAGACAGCCTGTCTGGGCGTGTTTGGCAGCATACTGTTTGGCATGCGGGCCCGTGGGTGGCTGCAACCAGGGCAGTCGCCAGCCCTGCCGGTGCCCGCTTTGACTGGCCTCGGGCTTTCTGGCTCCTGAGGGGATTTTAGGCTGGCCTGAGGTTGGTAGGGCAGACAAGGAACTTGTCTTGTGCAACTAAAGGCCTCTTATAAGAGTAGCTCAGGGATGAGGGATTGTCTTTATAATGGGGATCAAGTTAGTCGTAGCTTTGAGGTGGATCTTAAAGTGAGTTTCTTAAAGATACTAAAAAGACAAAGAATCTCAAAGACAGATCTATTACAATACAAACTAGAACAATTAACTCTTTAATTGTTTTTAATTGTCTTGGAGACAGTAGAGAAATAATAATGATTCATAAATGCATCTGTGCCTGCCCACTATACATCTTTGCAGGATGGCTCTTTTTATATTTTTTTTCAATTCAATGAATTAGTGAGTTTCCTTTCTTCAGCAAATTGTAGTCTCCTCTGTGTCCCTTGGAAGTTTCTTCCATTACCTGTGAGGCCCAGCAATGAATCTACCACCTTTGCTTCTCAGCAGTCTTCCAATCTCTGCTTCTTGTAAAACCCTCCCACTTGCTTGATTCTCTTTCCTTTTCGGCCTGCCCCACACCTGGGTGCCAGCTGCATGTGCTCAGCTATACTGTGAGACAGCGCAGCCTTTCTCGCTGCATCTCCCTGACCTAGAAAACAGCCGTTAGAGGAAAGCAAACTTGGAGCCTTCCTCTGGCCACACCTTGTCAAATGAACACAAAAACCAAATTATGTAGTGCCTATCTGCAAGCTAGGTAAGTAAATACTGTCACCTTGTCATAAGTGGATAGATAATAACAGCCCATTTATAAACAATAAAAAACCAAACTGAATTATTTTGATAATACCACTGAGAAGAGAAAAATTACAAAGATAAAATAGCATAACAATTGTTTTAGAGTACAAATAAAACATTCTGTGAATATACAGCAGCCAGGATGTTTAGATGTGATGGTGAAAATCTGTCCTGTTGAGCTTTATTTTTGTGAAAACGGGCTTCAGTGGGATTTCTTCTTCCATATCAAGACTGTTAAGAAAATCACTACAGTTCTCATGCTATACTGCCACATGGTCTTGAGCCTATTGCCAAGAAAAAACATAAGCTAAACCCCTGCCTATGTTTCAGGTAGACTGGCAGTGAAATTCAGAGAGATAAATAAAAAAGAATGACCCTGGAAATCCTCATTTTAACTGCTCCCTAAATGCTACAGCACTGGAGCACTTCTTGCACTTAGAATCACAGAATCATAGAATAGTTCTTGGTTGAAATGGACCTTTAAAGGTCACCTAGTCCAACACACACACACACACCCCTCCGCAGTGAGCAGGGACACCTTTAACTAGATCAAGTTGCTCAGAGCCCCATCCAACCTGACCTGAAATGTTTCCAGAGATGGGGCATCTACCACCTTTCTGGGCAACCTGTGCCAGTGTTTCACCACCTTCATTATAAAAAATTTCTTCTTTATATCTACTCTAATTCTACCCATCAGGTTGGATGGGAATCTGCGCAACCCAGTCTAGTTGAAGATGTCCCTGCAGTTGGACTAGATGACCTTTCAACGTCCCTATATCTAATTTGAATTTACTTCATTTCCCAGCCTTCGAGAGCTCCAAGTGCCTCAAGTCCTGAGCATGCCTTCAGCATTGCCTTGTTCCCACAAGGCTGGAAGGTCATTGCCTAGCTCACATGAAAACACGAGTGCCATCAGCATAAATGGTTTGGCCTGGCAGGTCTCTGACTGTGTCCAACACACACATACAGGCCCACAGTCCTTATTGCCATAGAAGAGGCTAATGTTCACTTTTAAAATGACATGCAATGTGACTGGACTACACTACAGTACTCCAGCTACAAAAGCAACTTGTTTTCAAAGTCCGCTGTTGACTGGGGTTAGATTCAGGCCCATGTGGTATACCCTTTTCAATATGTTATAACCACAAAGCCATAGACTACTCTGGGGAATAGAGGAGGAACATTTTTCATTCTTTCTAGTGGAGATGTGTCATTGTGCAGAGGAGAATCCAAGAACAGCTGGACTGAAGAGAAGTGTGGCTTTTTTTGTAGGGTAAAATGCGATGGGATGAGGGTAAAATTGTGACTCGGTTTTCATTGCAAAACACATAAGCATTTCGTGAAGTTAGGAGATTGTGTCTCCTCAATCAACAGTTTTTTCTGTGTCTTATATGTAAAAGTCACAAAACAAAGCACTCAGTTGTTTCAAGGCTCTCCTTTACAATGAGAAAGAACCTAGCGGTAGCTCCTTCTTGTGCTCTCTTCTGATACAGGGTATCTTGAGTTTGTTCATCCATATGGGGATGGGTTTTTCAGGAAGAGCTGTAGCCTGTTTCTGAAATAAGCCAGAACCTACTATCTGGACATTGTCATTGAGGTGAAAAATTAGGCTTTGATTTTTTTCATGTAAAAGAGAGAATGAGAGCTGATTCATTATGTGGTGTTTTAACTATTAGGTTGTTGTGTAGCAGGGCAACCACATCTCAATAGGTATGTATGTTCTTTGTTGAGCTAATTAAATATTACCCTGGGGAGACTGAAAGCCTGGGGCTCATGATTTTTTATACTTGATAAAGGAGTGATAAAGGATCAGCATTTTCCTATTGACTAATGTAAGGCAGAGCTCAGTGTGCTAGCTATTTTGGATCTTATTCTGACATTCATTACATTTTCTGATTTCTCTTACAATGTTCTGGATTTTGCACTGGCAACAAATGCCTAAACCAGACCTTGCAGTATGTACGTACTGTGAACAGGACCAGAGGGAACGGATGTAAGCTGCGCCAGGGCAAGTTTAGGCTGGGTATTAGGAAACATTTCTTCACCAAAAGGGTTATCAAACATGGGAATGGTCTGCCCAGGGCAGTGGTGGAGTCGCCATCCCCGGAGGCATTTAAAAGGAGTGTGGACCTGGTACTCAGGGACATGGTTTAGTGGTGAGCTTCCAGTGCTGGGTCAAAGGTTGGACTAGATGATCTTGAAGGTCTCTTCCAACCACGGACATTCTGTGATTCTGTAGCTTAAAGGTGAGAAAATACCTGCTTGGATCTGGAAAGATCTGAGTGCATTGGAAAATCTGGAAAGGACTGCATCTGGAAATATCAGATTTGGAATGATCTGGATGCACTGAGTACCTTGGTAAAAGGCTGAGGTAAAGCAAAGACTGACCAAAGGTGCTCAAGACCAATGATACTATCCAAATTATTGAGCTGTTTTCCTCAGGATACCTTCTGTCTGCCACATGACATAGTAATTGTCGTTCAGGTGGCTTCTTTTGTGTTATATTATACATACAGTAGCATATATAGCACGATGTATGTTAACTTAGTGCAAAACTTGCACCAAGTATGTCTTAGCTTATAATAGAAAGAAACGAGAAGCCTCATTCATAGTGGGAGTGGGCTGAATGTTCAAAAGAAAGGAGCGTAAGGTTTTCCTGAGCAGATTTTGTTTAAATACCTCTTAAAACTCTTTCTTGACTCCTCTCCCTCAATGAAGCCTCCAGGAAAATCATGAAGCAGTATCTTCTTCCTAAGGTCAAGGGTTTGGTTGGGGTTTTTTGTTGTTTCTGTGGGTTTGTGTTTTGTTGTGGTTTTTTTTTTAAATAACGGATGTCTGGCTCGTGGGAGTTAGTACATCAGTTTTAGTGAACCTTAGCCAAGAATTTGTGCTCGCACAGTAGGCCTAACCCTGAGAATTTCTCTAATAAAGTATGACTCAGTTTAAATGAATCATTCACAATTCTCATTCTTCTGTTTGAGGAACAATCACAGCAGATCATGATTTCCTGATATATATTTGCTGGTTTTCGGGTTATTTTATAACATTGTCTGACAATTGGCAATGCTTCCTTTTTTTGCCATTGTTTTTTAACACATCACACGTACTTGTAATATAAACCCTGTTGTTTATCTGTGATTGCTGAGGAGGTCAGCCAAACATGTTTCTGTTTCCTCTTCCTTAGAACATAAGATTTTCAAATACCTTCACCTGCGTGTCTAAAATTCATCGTCTATCAGCGTTTCTGCCAGTGAAAAACCAAACTGGTCATTTAAATAGTTCAAGGAAAAGTGAGCGTAAAATCAGCATGTAGCAGTACGAATTCATTTAAAAATCCATATAAATGGTAGTATATTTTCATGGCTTTCCCATCTCAAAATACAACACTATTCCCTACTGTGTGTATTGCATCTTCCAGGAGGGAGTGGAATTCATGAAATTGGAAGGAGACAGCTATGATTCTGTCTTACAGCTGATGATGGCATTTACATAGACATTACTTAAAATGGAACAGATGAAAATGCTTTACCAGGGCTGTGTTTTAGAAATGCAACTGAAATAACTCAGGAAACATTGATGCTGATGATGAATAGAGGGTTAATTCTTGTGTTGGTGTAAATCAGCATAGGTAGTAGATTTGTGCTGATTTACATTGGCAAAGCCCAGAAAATAGAGAAGATATATGACAAACAAAGGATGCTGTATTTATTTCATAAGTGAAAAATACTTCATAACTCAGGCATACCATTGGCATGAATAAGTTATGAAAAATCTTCACAGCCAAAAGAACATAATCATCCTTCATGTATAACAGATTTGTTTATTCTGTAAAGATTCATTTCAGTTGATTAATTATCAGTATCTGCTGATGGTGGAGGTAACAAGCCATCTCTGATGAGAGAATCATTTTAGGACATGCTCAGAATATTTTATCACCTAGCACAAGTTGTGTATGCTTAGAATATTTACCATGCTGTGTACTAATAGTCTCACATTTTTAAAGTTAAGTACTGAATGTAAATTATATTACAGATATAGGAGTCATCTATATGTTTCTGTTTGTTCTTTTTTTTTTTTTAATAAAGGACCTATAAAAAATTAAATTAAAACACAATAACAGTTGTGTTTGCATGTCAAGTTCTGAACTGTGCTGCTGGATTAAATCATTGTTATTCTGAACCAGTAAAAAATTTGCATAAGTGCGATTGCCAGCTCCTAACGATACCATCAGAATCTTCTGCTTACACCACATCAGATCTGTACCAGCCACAGTGCACACTCCCTGGCCATTATTCACACATGGAAGTTAAGAAGATGAAGGTTTGTCAAGGGGTAAATTACTGCCTTGGTTTTTATTTTATTTATTAAGTAAACAAAACTGCAACACCATGTTAAAATGCCAAAAGAGGAATTCTTCTCAATTATGAAGCATTTATGAATTATAATAAATTAGAATAAATCTGTCAATCACTGCAAGATAAAAAGCAAAAGTAGGTCATATTTTTAACACAGTATATTAATTTGCTATTTATAAAGTTAACCTAGTCACCAAAATGGCTAGAATGTAAAGCATTATCCATAACAAGATAGACTGAAATCTGTTGCTAAATCCATTTTCAAAAATGTTGGCCATGCTTGAATAGACACACTACTTTAACTAGACTTTATTCACAGAAGAGACTAGTCATCATTTAACAGAACTTGTGTATGTCTTTCAAGTGTACGTAGGAATGTCTGTGCACACTGAAGATACATTGTGTGCAAAAGGACAGCTGGATTTTAATTAGCCCAGACTCCGCAGAAAGTAATAGAACCTCTGCAAAGTTTTGTAGAAAGCACAGAGCTTCTCTTAGCTTCAACAAGCTTACATGCTTGAAAATATAAACATTTGGTCATCTTGAAACTCAGTGTTTTCTTTCATTCTCCAGCCAAAACCCACCTTTTTTTTTTTTTCCTCCCCTCTTCCCCCCCCCCCCCCCCCCTCCAC
>WTSP01012529.1:10408-23630 GCA_025331215.1 Actenoides lindsayi | reverse complement strand
AACAGTAAGTCGCTGCAACATATTCTTCTGAGGTGTAACTTTATATGTGAACAGATGTAAGAAGGTAATAGACAAGGCTGTTTGGAATCAGCCTTGGAGAGGTGGGAAGAAATCATCTGGATCTACAGTTTCATGCTGCAGAAGTAGGCATGATATTTTCAGGATGAGTTGTATGCTTGGTGGTGTCTCACTAAAAATGTGTCGTGCAGCGTTTGTGTTCAGTGTCTCAGAGCTTTCCCAGCCAGATGCCCACACTCTACATATCAAAAGGAGATTTTAGGGGTTACGTTCCTGAAAGTTGAACTGCAACACATGTTTTGATTAGTTAGTCCACCCTTTCTGCAATAACAAGATTTAAACAATAAACACAGAAAATCCCTTGTTATGCTTACTGAAATCAATGGGGAAATTCCCATCTGAGGATATGATTTATCCTCAGATTTTGTGGGTGGATAGTGATGTATGAGGCAGAAAAGAATCCAGCTTTTTTCTCCTTTTCCACTGCTTCTGCTATAGTAACAGGGCTAATCAGATGTGAGTCAGCAAAGTGTCCTTTTCCAGGGAGAGAGAGGAAAACATGCAAAAGGGAAAAAACGTTCATCTCTGCCATGGTGAAGAGAGCCACTTTGTCATGTACTGCTTTGCTTATTTATATTTCCATAAAGTGACTTAAAAGTGCACGTCACTTAAATGTTCATTGCCTGGTGATGGAATCCATTAACTTAGCCTTCTGTAGGAGTGTCAGAGAAGTAGTCATAAAATGCACCCGAGTCCTCTGTACTTTTCTCTTCTGTCAATGCAGTGTGTACAATCACTAAGGGGCTCATTACTAAATTCAGACAGATAACACAAACAGGTGACATGCAACTTTTGCTACTGAAGTTTGAAAGCAATACCGTTCTTGAATCTCAGGCACAACTCAGATGCTAAGATAATCACCAGCACCGAAGAGTGGTTGTTCTTCCATAATGGACCAGCATTTGCGTTTTACCTCATTTTACTTCTTCGAGACTGGACTTAACGAGGTCCACAGAGAAGCTGAACCTGGAGAACTTTTGGAACTTCAGAACACTATCACTGTCCGTGTAAGAATATGGCTTATTGGGGGAATTGTATCTTTGCAAGACTTCCGAAGGAGCTTGCTAGTATTGTTATATTGTTCAGAATAGCACTTAGCAGCTGGAACTCTTACAGAGAATGATACACATCTGTCATACTTTTTGGCTCTGGGTGATTGCAAAATGCAACGCTTATCTTCCACCTTGTCAGGCTTCTATTGGTTCCCAAAGAATTCCCAGCTATCTAGTTAAGTGTCTGGTCTTAGTTTATTTGCTGTTAAAACCAAGCAAACAGCCTTCTCTCTATTCCCTTGCTGTACTTGATATCAAATAGGAGACCCGTATCTTGTAAAGCCCGGGCATAAGCAGAAACGACCTTCAACTCCAGAACATGCTCTCCTTTTTATACTGAAAGGCTTAATTTGCTGACCTGCAGTCCCTGTTGCAGAGCCTGTTGTTCAGTGTGTTTTGGACAAGAGTCAAGGAGATGAGTTCTGATCAGTTTTTGTGGAGTTGTTTATATCACTTTGCATTGGCACTTTTTAAGTGAAGTGAAGCTTAACTAACCAGATCTTTTGAGAGTCTTCTTAGTCCAAGTCAGAGCATTATCTCTGGAGGAAAGAAAATATTCCATGAGTGATTATGTAGAAGCTAGTTGAGCCCAGGCATTTAAGATACTACTCTAAATTTCAGAGAGGAACTTTAGATACTTAGGTCAAGTGTCACAATAGCTGAGCTTTCAGTTTCCCTTCAGGCAGATCTTCTATATCCTTGTTGCTAAAATGAAAGATACTCACTTTGGTGCCACCGAGTTTGAAAGGTGTATGTAAATCATTAACATGAACCGTTTATTCTGACCACAGCTACGTAGTCTAAAGTTGATATTTGGAATCTGTTAATCATTACTCGTCAGCTACTTCCTGCATATTGGACAGTGATTCCAAGCACTCCTGCCAACTTTTTAGAGGTCAGTACCTCTGGCTCTCTTTGCATAACTAACCTGTGTCCAGCTTCTGTAAGGGGTTCTAAAATGCCTGGTTGTTTGGGGTTTTTAGTGCCACCTGAAGAGATACCCTAAATTCTCAAGGTTTCATCCATGAAAAGATGACAAAATGGTTGGGAACGTGGTCGCAAAGCTATGGCTTTTCTTGAATAGAGTTTGTGGGCACTGGAGCCCCACAGAAGCCTCCCTGTACAGGTGCCCAAGGTGATGTCTCCACCCATTCCTGTTAGATCTGAGCAGCTTAGTTCATAGCTTAGCCAAGGTTTTAAGGGCCAGAAACTGGCATTCCTTTGTTTTAGAGGGCTTGATCCATCAGGAACTTCAGACACTGAACAGATTCTCACACAGTGTGGCTTGCAGTGGGTACATGACAGCCAGTAAAAGCTTCAGAAATACCTGAAGAAGGAAATGGCAGTACATCCAATTACTTGGTGGCTATTGATTTTAGCTATTCCTATCACATTTTGCTCTGGTGCAGATGATATTTCAAGATCATTGGACACATAAAAATATTTCAGTTCTTGAAGGGACTGTAGCCCTGTGCTTGTACTTTTAGATGTTGGGGTTTTTTTGCCCCACCATACAAAGGTCAGTATTGCCCTTTCATCTACTACCATCCTGATAACACATTGCCCACTTCTCCCTCCTTTTCCTATCTTGGTCTCTCCCTCACAGCTGTCCTTGGCTACTCCTCATGAAACTCTTTATCTAACCAATACTTGGTACTCATTTCATTCTTTCTGCCACTGAGCAGCTTTCCCCACTCTGACTAATTTCTAATCCTGGTATTTGTGACCTCGTCCCTCTTCAGTTGATCTGTTTTCCTTCCTAGCACAGTGCTTGAAGCACTTTGCCAACTCCTTTTGCATTTTTCAAATGTCTCCTCTTCTCCAGCCTCCATTTTTTTACCTCAAATCCTGATGCTGTTTCCCAACATATCAGCTCTGACTTGCTTCTCTTGTGCTCTAATTGAGCCATTTTCCCCTCTTTTTGTGCATTGGAAGCAGAAAAGAAATTCCCTAATTTTAGTTTGGCTTTTAAGTGCTGCATTAGCCAACAATAGCAAAAAGTAGTCATTCCGCGGAAATGCAGAGAGTCTACATCCTTCAGCTGCTGGCTCACTGTAGCACAAATATTTGAAGACTTTAGGTACCAACCCTGACCAAAGCATTACTGAGAATCTGCAAATTTTAAATTTTCCAAACTTTTCACTTTGTCCAAATGATATCATTTTACTGGCATGAGGTAATAAAAAGCACATCCCTAATACAAGCATTAGCTGTCTATTAGTTTTCATCTATCTGTTGCAAAGTATGGAGGATGCCACAGCTAACTTTCTGAAAACATTTCTAGCATTGAAAAAACATTCTTTTAATCGTGTTCTTTAAAAGCACTCAGCTGGTTTCGCTAAAAGTTTCAAAAAAGTGTCACTGTGAGCCAGTCAGCTACCATGGAATATTCTGTCCTGGAGTGATGGGTTAATATGTAAGCTATTGAAAATAAGATCTTTTAATGGAAAACACTGAAAAAACTTTTTATTTTATCTCCAATTGTATGATGAATAAATTATGTGTGTAATCCACATTTTTTCTTTATTGCATTATTTTCTTTTTTGAGACATAGAATGTAAGTAGGTACAATTAGTACAACAGTGGAAGAGTGTGATTGCTTCTTGTATCAAAATGCTAGATGAGAGATTCCACTTGCTTTAAAGAAAAGGACATATTATAAGAAAATAGCTCAGAGAAAAACCAATATTTTTTTTCATCAGAATTAAAATGTGTGTCCAGTCTTCTAGAAGGGTAAATGGCTGCACAGAATGAGCTGTGTAGACAGTCCTGACATCCCTTGAAACAATCATTGATAAGACGCTGTAAAGCCTCAAACAGAGGTACATTGGTCCTTAGAGAATGACAAAAAAAATTAGAACAGATTAAGGATATTTATTTTGGCAAGACAGAACCCAAGTTTTTGAAGCAAAATATTTTTGACACAGTTGTAGAATTAATGGTGCAACAGTAGGAAGCATTCCAACTAGAAGTGGGATTTATACAAATCACTGATTTCTTTGTTGCCTTTTGCTTCAGCTCATATGGGATTTTATTCCTTTAACTATTCTTTATTTAGAGGTAATTGTAGATGTAGGGTACAAACAGATTACAAATTTATATTTGCAAATGTGAAAGAGATATCGATACTACACTACTGGGAAAAATACAAATATTTACTTGAATACAACTTTTGATATAGGAATTCTGATCCCAGATTTAAAATCAGAATCTTATAGATTATGGATAGTATTTCAAGACTGGTGGTTTAGCAGTGTTCTGTAGAGATACACTGGTTCTTAATGGTTTTCTCAGGGAATTCCTCATGTTGAGCAGTACCTTAAAGCATAATTAGTTTCATGGGGGAGAGTGGTGCCACTCCTGAATTTAGGAGTTAGGGCTAATAAGGATCACAGACCCCACCTATAGTTTGCACAGTTCTTCTGATGAGTAAACCAAGGAAAGTAGATCCCTCAATTTTAGTGGGAACTGAAATTTTGATGTACTGCAGTGTGTTCTTACAGTTCTCCAGGGTGGATGTCACACATACGTGACTGTTTTCATCTGATGCCAGAGAGAAATTCTGAGTTCAGGCTGCAGTAGTCATGCTGGACTAGATGGATGTTGAGGGAAAAGGTTTTCAATAGGTGCACAGAAAAAAACTGTTTGAAGGCTACCTCTGTTGAAGAACATACTTAGTCAAGAATAAGCCAAAGGCTGACCTGAAAGATTTAATTGGTTAAGCATAGAATAATTAGTTATAAATTGTATAATGTTCACTACTCCTCAGCAAAAACAAATCAAACAAAACAGTGCTTTAATTTTAACCTGAAGTCTTTGCCATTAACTGTAAATCCTAGTTCTCATTAACACAAAGCAAATACAAATAGTATTCTTCCATTACAGAGAAGTATTGGTAGTTCTGATAAATTCAGTTTATCTTCAATGTATCCCATTTTGTAAAGGACCACTTTTTAAGTTGAAAGACATTCCTGAAAACGTGGCTTTTTCTTCTGAATATTTTTCTGCAGTCCTTTCTGTACCGCTGTGACATTTTTAAGCTGCAGATCTCCAGTGTTGTTTTCCAAGGGAAGCTATTTCCATGGCCTGAGCAAGTGAACTGTGCAAAACAGGCCACAGAGCAGGAAAAGGAGAATAAGCACCCAAAGGAAAACAACCACAACTATGAACAACAATTGCAGTGAATGAGCCAAGGGAGTCCGAGGTTTTGTGACTTCCTCAAACTAGCCTTTAGAAAGCAAAAGTAGATTCAGGTCACAAACATGTTTACTCATTGGGACAGTTTTGTGATACATATTTTCCTTAAGGTCCCAGGCAGGCAATTTCTGCCAAGGAGTGTATGACAGCATAAGCAAGGGCTTAGAATTCAGATTTCAATTAAGGATACCCATAGCAAGGCTTTGTTAAGGAATCTAATCACATTCTCCAGGGCAGATCTAGAGGCCTTGATTCATGCAATCATAAAATCTTCCTGAAGTCAACAGGATTATTTGCTGGAGTGGAAAAGCCTCTAAAGAAAAATAAGCCATTGAGCCAAACCCTGTATACAGTCTGCAGCTTTAGGTAAAACTGATACTTGCCCACACTCTATATTCTGGCATTTGTAGTAGTCAACCACTGACTGTGAGAACACGGTCACAGGGGTATCCACTTCTTCCCTCATATCGCTCCTTCACTCATGTCATACCATAGTCATAACTGATTCAGGAAACAGTTTACAGAAATCTGTCTCCTCAGCTGAGTAACCATGAACTCCAGCATCTCTCTGATGATTTGCTGTGAGCTTTGCTTAGTCAAATCCATATTTGTATATAAGATTGTCCCCTTGTCTAAAAACTCTCTGTTGTAAATCCCAGAGAGTGAAAATAAGAAGAGTATTTAAAGCATTTTCATCCTGAGAATAGGACTATCCTATTCAGATTTTTAGTGGTTTGTCTGGTCCAGCTGTGATGGTTTCAGGTGATAAAGATGTCAACATCTTCCTTGGAAACTGGTAAGAAATTCTACTATTAGGAGAGTATTCATAATATTGCACCTAAATTTTCTTTTGTTTATCTATGCATTTCTTTTGCCTGTTTCCAGCTATGGCTAGATGAAACTTGGCCTCTGTAGAGATTCCTTCTCAAAGTAGAACAACAAGGGGGAAGAGGACATGTGCATGGAGGGAATGGTGAGGAAATCCCTTCAGAAGTTTATGATCTTGACTCCTTAGGGTCTACAGGAAAAAGGAGTGATGGTAAGCAGGAGGAATGTATTTTAAATGCTAGTCTGTCCACTCCCTCTCCATACTCTCCATACAGGTTGATGTGTAACACTTGTGAAACTGAAAGAAAAGCAGAATATTGTTTTGAAAGGGCACCTGTTCTTTTTAGCACATTCTATCTCACGTAGAATCCTTAGACTGCTTTCAGCACTCTGTTACAAACAACAAAGTCCACCAGGGAGAAAACAGAAAGCAGGAGCAAGCAACATGGTAGACTATTAAGAATGAAAGCAACTTAGAATATAACTGGAATTATAGCAGTAAACAACGATGACATTTCCTATACAGTTGTATTTGTGGATATCTAACTGTGGATGTCGTATTTGATTCCCATCATGTTAATCTCAAAACACCCATCAAGCAAAAGCAAGAAAAAGTCAAGGTGTTAGAGGATAGAGAAGAAGAGTCTGAGGGGATACTAAAAACAACTGAAGGTGTTTGCTTCAGGAAAGAGATATTACTTGCATTGTAAGAAAATGATTGTTCCAGAAAAAAAATGAGCTTGGTAGTCTGTGCTTTCTCAAAAATGCAAGAGCAGACTGACTTTCAAAGGAATTGAAAGACAAGAAATCTAAAACTACAAAAAGAGATGATGCCCTTTTCCACTGCACATAATTACATTTTAGAACACACCACTACAAAATGCTACTGCATTAAGGTACTCAGTAAAAGTCCAAAAGGATTATTATTTTTTGTTATGAATGCTAAAGATCCTATTCTGTTACATTTACTGGAATAAAACTGTGTTGAGCCCACAATTTGTGTTTGAATTTTAGAAAATACTGCTGGAGTCAAGAGAAGATAACTTCCCTCCAGTCATGTTTTCTTTCTGGGCACTTTTTTTTTTTTCCCCCCTTCTCCTTAAAACTGTGTTCTCTGGGTAGTTTTTATTATGATTTGAAAGAATGACTACTTTTCAGTAATAAGTATGCTGTATTGCCTGAGATGGAAAGACTTTATTGCTGTGCATGCATCCTAAAATAGGATGTTCTCTTTTTATATTGCTTCATCAGCAATATATTTTCCGTTTTCGGATGCTTTGTTCATCAGGTGGAATCTCTTTAGATTTGGCTTTGATTACAAACATTTGCATTACTTCAAAAGAGCTTTTAACTTTATCATCTCTTCAGTTCCACCTTTTCCTAAAGCTCATGGCTGTCTAGCATTTGAATACTCCCATCTAGCACTTCAGCTGTTCTTTTTATATTTTTATATTATATAATATTATATTTATATTTAAGTTCGTTTTATATTAGTAGCAGTGACTCCAGAAGAGATCAGGCCTTCACTGCATTAGGTGCTTCATCACCTCATGTACCCTCATCCTGATATCATCAATCAGTAAGATTTTTAAAATGTGTTTATTTATTTATATAGAAGGCAAAGTTATAAATTTAATTCATAAATTATCAATATTACACTCTGAAAAATAGTAGGGATCTGCTTGATGTGCTCTTTGTCTTTGAAAATCACTCTGAAATAACTTCTGTGGAGTGTCTGGCTCTTTGGCCACAGTTTTTGTTCTATCCAGATCGGGTTTGAGCCATGCTGGTGAGACAGGGGTGCTGTATTTCTAGCGTCAGCATTGGAAAATATGATTCTATTGCTTCTGACATGTGATTATATTTCTTGTTTGGAAGGGAAAGTTCAAAAGCAGTGATCTCTCCGCCTTGTAGTACATTACACTCTGCAAGAATAACTTTTATACAGATATAAAAGGGATTTGATACTATGGAATTATGAGTAGGTAATTATGAGCTGTGTTCAGTAATGAGGAGCTCTTGTGATAGACCTATTTTAGGCACACATTGGCCTTTCTTTCATCACATCACATCACATCACATCACATCACATCACATCACATCACATCACATCACATCACATCACATCACATCACACCACATGAGATCCTTGTAGCCATGTGGCTGTGCAGCCCTGGTTTGACTTGTTGCCTCCCTGGCCTCAAGAAGCCTCAGCTTTTGCTTTTCTCTGTTTACAAGGTGCATTCAGTTTTCAAAGGTGCTCAGCTCTGTGAAATGTCAGACTGGTTTCACAGCACAGTCCAGCTAGCCTTTCACACATAAGATCTTGAAGGCAATGACAAAATGGTCTCCAGCACAGACAGAAGAATCCACATATATAGTCCACTGAGGTCTGTAGAGGTCAGTCAGGATCAAATCTCTATGAAGGAGTGACAGAGCTTTTTATAAACTTCTGAAGAAAGAATGAAGGTTTCCACAAAAGCTCAGAAGCCACTTTCACTGTAGACTAACAAATAGTACATTATAATGATGACATTTGAAAGGGCTTACTATTTTGGATACGAGGATGAAAATGATGCAGTTCTTCCATTTTCCTTTTTTCTAGACTTACATTGGTTACAGTGTGGTAGCCAATAGACCAGAGCCTTTTCTGTGTAAAGTGGTGAACATTCAAAGACCTACCACATGAAGTCCCAGTCCTGCAATCAGACATGCAGGGAGAGTTTCCCATGTGTCCAGAGGCCCACTACAGCCAACAGAAACATCAAAGATCACTTTTGAAGGTATAAGCTCAGAAACTGAGACAGATTTACTTTGATATTTTCCTTCCATCGAAATGAAGACGTATTTTATATTTCTTTTATATAGATCTCTTTAATTGCTAGCATTGTAATTATCTAAAATGTACAAAAGAATCTAAAATAAGACATGAGAAGTGATATAAAAATGTATTTTAATTCCTAATATAGAGGATTATAATTATGTGATTCTATGAATTTTTTTTCCTTCCTTGATGTTTTCCAGAATGTGCTATAAAAATAAAAATTTACCACTGTCTCCTGGCATGTGGTAACATGGTACTGGCTTTCTTTATTTTTCTATTCCGGCCAATTCAAAGTCACTATTTTAAAAAATCAAAGTCTTTTTATTTATCTTCCTCTGGATCACTTTGTCCACAATAGGTGTCCAATATCAACAAAGAAGAGACGTAGTAACTTAGCGTGTGCCTTTGTTCCCTCTGTGAAAAACAGCAGCACTATACATCTTTGCTCCCACTGGCTGCATGTCTGTCAGAGATCAGCATACCAGCGCTTTTGGAGTAACTCTCAAACCCAGTTTATATTTATACAGACTAATTTATGTGCAACAGAGGACTCTCACAGTAAAAAGGAAGTAGAGCTCCTGAGCAAATCAGCATCTCCTCTCCTACAGAAAGCTGGAAACCGTTAGTGGAGGCTTTTTTTGTCAGTGTTAGCTTATAGAAAACAAGAGAAAACAAAGTTTAATGGCTTGCTTTTATTGATATCTTCCTGCTGGTAAGGTGTGGAAAATCATGTAATATCAGAAGTAGGCTTTTTCAGGCTCTTAAAAAATGTACATATATTATGATAAATCACTTCAAGAAAGAACGTAAAACTAATGCTCTCACCAATGAGTGACAAATGGTATATTATAAATGTCATGACTTGCAATATGTGTTGCAGTAAGCTGTTACAAACTGTGTGACCCCTTAGAAGACAAGAACTTCTCCATCTGAAGGTCCTAAGAGGTCTAGTCTTAATGGCTGTTCACATTACTGAGATATCCTAAGCCCAGAGATATGGGTGGGCTACTGGAATATGGTACACATGCCCATTCTCAAAAATAGGTGCCTGCCCCAAAAAACTTTCTGTTTCAAAAGTTCTTAATTTGCTGTCATGGAAAGGGCTTGAAATTCAAACACTTGATTAAGTCATTAGCAATTATACCCTAAGAGGTTTTGTAGCAATTGCAACATACAAACAAGCCTTTAGGATTTGAGTATATGTTGATTTTATTATACTGTAACTAATTTACCATTATGTTTCCTCATGACAGGTTGTTTCCTTCCCCAAGGGAAACAGCCATTGCTAGTATTTCTCTGATGCTAATATTTTAAGGGCCAGTTATTGATATTGACATCACAACCTTTTTTAAAAAGTACCATTCGTGAGTTCATTTGATTCATTTTCCTGGAATGAATTAATCTGTTTTTTTACCACTAGTGTACCAATTATTTGAGTCTTCATTGATTACCGAATTCCTGTGGATACTGCTGTCTGTCGTTGCTGCTGAACACTGATTACATTCAAGACCCTGTCATACTGTAGAATGTTTTTGTAAAACCAAACTGATTCGCTTCAGATGCACAAGACCTAGGAATTCAAATGGCCAACCCCAGTCTCCAAGAACTAAACAAACCACACAGGTGAGCTCAGATATGGAAAACCCTGCAAACCAAACAACCAACTCTGTATACATAGCAAAACAAAAAGTCTCCCAGATGCAGAGCCAGGACAGCCAGCTGAGAGTGGCTATTGCTAAACAGAAGAGCATGCAGGAAGGAGCTGCTTAAGGTAGCAAAAAGTAGGCAATAATATTTAAGATAAAACAGGACTTAGCACAGCAGTGATGTATCTGAATTACTTGCACTGCAAAATGCTGCACATTGCTGCTCCTTTTGCCATCAGTGTTGCCAGAGCAGGAATTCTGCAGAGAACATGCAAAGAAATTGGTGTGAGAATAGCAAGAAGTCTCAGGTGGAGGTGTCCCCCAGGCATATGCCAGCATGGTCAGGAAGAGCCCTGCTTCTCTTGGTTGTAGAACCAGTAACAATTAGCTTTACCAGCTTCCTCACCTGCCTGGCCTGAAGCTGAGTTCTAAGATCATCTCACAGTATTTTCTGGTATTGCTGGTCACCTGGCGAGAATATGAAGAATAAAATGGCTTGCATGTGTGAGTGACTGCAGTGAATGCCAAAGGAGGAAGGTAGAGAGATGGATTAAGCACTGCCTGTTACCTTTGAAAAGCCTTGGAAGGGCATGGTTGCAAGGATTTCAAGTTAATGTGATTATTTTAACAAAGTACACTTTTGAGAAGAGTAACAGGAATAAGTTCCAAGCAGAAATATCTATGAGACTGTGAAACAATTTCAGAAGAAAAATAGTTCCCAAAGTTCTCTTGTTAGGAGTTATTTTAAATTAATTTGTACAACACACATATAAACAGGGAGGAGCTAATGCATTAAATAATGAAAGTAGTTTCTTACCTAGTAAAACACCTGCTTAGAAAACAAAATAAAAAACTACCTGGTTTTGAATGTACTTACCTAGCATAACATCTTGGTTAGCAGGGAAGCACCTTCAAGCCCCTTTCACAGATGAATAACTGGGAGTCCAGAAATATCATAAGTAGCATCATCAAAAATATGTGAAGTCACATCTTCAAAAGCAGGTTATGCATCCAAAGAACAAATCTCAGAATTGTATGAGCTGTCAGCTCCTACTAAAATAATTGGGAATTAGTCTTGGGAATATCTAAATACCATAACCTTGTTAATTGAAAGTTAGTAATATTATCACTTACAAGCCCAGAATGACAAGAAAACAGGTGCCCAGTTCCTGTAGTCAAACCGTTGGGCCTTTCACTAGGCACTTACTTTCCATATATGCTGCTAAAGGATGGTTTTGTGCTTCAGAATGGGTGTCATCTTTTGCTGTACTTTATGCCTCTGAAGCATTTTAAGAAAAAATAAAAATTCAGGCCCATATGTTCCTTAGGTGCCTCTGAGGTTAAGCTGTAGTTGAGCAGGAATTGGCAGGATTGCAGTCTCGGTCACAGGTACTTAAAACCTCCCTAAGTTCCATTTTAATCACATAAGCCCTTTTCTAGATCTAGGCTTAATGTCCAAATCCCTCTTGGAAATTTTATCCTAAGAGAATGTCCTGAGGTCATGTAGAAAACCTATGAGAGAAGGAATTGAAATTAGGTAATGTCCTCAGATAATGCTTTGCCTCTCTGAATATCCCCCCAAAGCAGTCGCTTCGTGCTGTAATATGCTAATGGTGGTTTTTTAGTGCTATAAAATATATCAGAAAATCTTTAGGAAGCTATCTATTTTCAGAGAAGATGGAAGATGCCTTTCAAAAAGGTGTATTTATATCTAAAGGCTTCTTTTTCTTTTTTTTTTTTTTTCTTCTTTTTTTCTTTTTTTTTTTTTTTTCCCCTTGTGCTTTTTCTGTGGGAAAGGCAGGAAAATGCACAGTTCCAAATCATTTAGGACATATTTACTTCATGTGAAAATCACAGTTAGAAGGTCAGATGGCACCAGGAGTGGATTTAGGATATCTCAGTGTGAGATATTCACTGTGGCTGTCACAGAGCACAGTGGCAACTGTGAATGAAGGGGACTATCTGGAGCTGGACAGCAACGTTAAAACAAACATTGATTTCCGTGGTGCACATAGTCAAGGGAGTATAGAGCAACATTGTTCCCCTTGCCCTGAATAGGAGGCATGGCTGAACACAGAGAATGAGCAAAGTCACTTGCCATAATTACAAAATATATTAGATGTGGTTTATGTCTCCTTTCAACTAAATTAGTGTAGCATTCTTAATACTATATGGTAACAACACATAAATGATATAGTTTCTTCACTGAGGACAAAGAAAACCCTTGGACTCTGCTGATAAAAATTGTTTCTGCCTTAGAGAGGTCAACGAATGGTGACAATTATAATGCTTGAAGATTTTCCTTCTGTTTCCAAATTATCTGTGTTTATGAAGAAAGTCAGCACCATCAGTCTGACAGTAAAAACAGTTAGCTATACCACTTAACACCAAGGAATTAGAATCAATTGATTTCAATGATGTATCTGCATAGTGTTGATTTGTCTTCTAGTTAAATGTGAAATTGTTTCTAAAACTTATCATTTGATGTGAAATCTTCAGTTAATGCAGAAAATACCATTACCATATTTAGGTTTTCCAAACCTTCATTACGTTCAGGTAAAAGCTGATGACAAATAATAAAATTATATAAATTGGGG
>WTSP01012529.1:0-10399 GCA_025331215.1 Actenoides lindsayi | reverse complement strand
GCAGTAATTTTGTTTAACAAAAAGGGGAATTAATTTTTTTTTCATACTCTTTATTGAATAAAGCTTCTTAAGTTACTTTTAAATGTAGCCTGTGGACTTTATACCTTTAATCTTTCTTACTTACATCCTTTTCTTTCCAGTCCTGTGTATGAAGCCATAAACACTGTTCTATTAGAGGGACAGAGGAAGTAAAAATGGTGCAGTTAAAGAAGCCTTTGCATGCTTGTTTATTCTCAGATGTCTGAAAAGTAGCTTTTAAAATAAAACAGAAAAGATGGCTGTCTGACATGCAAGGAAAATTTATCATCCCTCAAATACATTTTAATGAATGTGAAAGGTTTTAAACTCTGAGTGTACAGCTTCCTTTTCCCTTTGAAAGTAGTTTAATTTCTATAAGCATGCAGAGATTGCTCTGCTAAAGCAATTACAAATGTACTCTGACTTGAGATACTAGAGGGGGCAAAAAAGTCTAATTTTATAAGGAAATCTGTTCCAGTATCTAAATTTTGCTTTTATTAGTTGTTTATTGCATGAGATCACAGGGCAATAGACTCAGAGACCAAAGTAAAGGCTCTCCACTCCACGCTTCACCTGCTATACTATTTGAAACTTCAAAAAGTTGCATGCTGAACACATCAAAGATTTTTTTTTTTAATACAGTAAAGGTATATAATAGAGCTTTTGTGTTTTCTCCCAAAAGTTAATAAGCATCTTGAACTTTTAACATAAACAAAATCCTGACATTAATTCAGTTGGGCAAATTGAGCAAATCCAATGTTGTGATATGAAACAATCTCTTGTTCTCATCAGATGGAAATGAATATCCTGGTATTTTAGGTGCAGGCGTCTGAAAATGTCTGAGCGGTTTATACCTGTGGAAAGGTATTGGGAGTAAATATCATCAATAAAAAGCCAACAATGGATTGATTTCTTAATACACTCAGGTTTATCATTTGACCTTGCTTTCAGATAGGTAGCAGTTCATCCACTCTGCAGGCCAGCATCCATACCAGTGCACGCTTCTACCTGCAAAGTCAGACTGGGCAGTTAGGTATGGTGGAGAGTATCTCATTGCACTGCTTCTGGTTCAGTGGGTGCACTTTATTTTCCAGGTGATGTGACATGTCATCGTGAGAGACCAAGCAAGTGCCACAAGCTCTACATCTGCCACTCCTCCTCCCGGTGACTGCAGACATGGGTAGTTGAAAGCTTGATGGCTGGTGAAAGACAAGGTTCATGCGGACAGCCTGCAGTGGAAAAGAGACAGTGTGAAATATTAGAAGTAGTGATATGAGACAGCAGAAATGCCTCTGTTTCAGCTTTGGCTAGCCCTGTAGTTCAAAGGGGAAAAGTTAACAAATGCTTCATGCCAAAGTTCACGGATACTCTGAGCCTGACCTTCACATACTATTCTGGCAATTCTAGAAGGCCTTACAATTATTTACTTGCTATACATGTGCATTAGTGAGAAATAGAACTGTCTCAGTACTGAACTTAGCACCCAACAGTCCTAAGACTGCGTCTCTAAGACCACAGTAACAAAAATACATAGTAGTAATAAAATAGACATCAGATAACTCAATGTGTTGTGTCCTTCTGGATGAGACTAACTATGGGAGAAATCAGAGGGAATCTACCATTCAACCTAAAAAGAAATAACCTTTTCACAACTTTGGCCAAGGAGTGTACAACCTATTGGTAAGAATAATTGAAAATCTGGCCAATGTAAGGAAGTAAATAAAAACAAACAAACAAACAAAAAAAATCCTAGTCAAGGAATGAGTCACCCATTGATTAATGTTCCATAAATATTTCTCTGTGTCTCTCTCTTCTTCCTGCAACGTGATGCAAAGGATACTCTTTAAAATTAAATCCCCTTTTCTTGTCAGCCTGGATGCTTTTTTTCCTGTCCCTCATGATTTTACAAGAGCACTTGTGAAACAGTGAACTGGGTGGTGGAACTGGTTTGGTTAGAGGTAACCATCTCTTGTGACTTGTTGGCTTAACCTAAATAACTCCCAGACCTTCCTGCAAAGGCAAGGGTTTGAAAGAGGATTTGCATCTCCACACAGACAAAGAAGCAGAACTTCTCCTTTTGCCTGAAAATGGTAGGGAAACTAGGAGCCTGTTACTAATGTTACACTGAAGCCAAAAACTTAACAAGATTAAAAATACAAAGAAACAAGGATTGAACATTTACATGAACAATATAAACGTAAAATTTTAACAGCATGAAAATATTTTATAATTAAGTAGTGGGAACTTCAGAATTGATGACCCGTTGCAAACCATTGCATGAGCCATCCTTGACAAGCAAAAGTGAGAAGTAAAATACTTTAGGGACAAACTATCCTGTAAAACCTTATTGCAAGGATTTCTGCATCTTTCTTTGAAGTAACAGGTACTGTTCACTACTGCAGAGCAAACCCACGGATCCCATATGACCATTCTGCAATTTCCAGACACAAAGCCATTCTGCCATAAATGTTAGGATCACAAATGTTATATGGCACGTGCCCATATGCTAGAAATTTTCCAAGTGTGTGCTCAAATGTTCATACCTCCAGTGTGCTCAGTATGTCTAAGTATGTCTAAGTATGTCTCCTGAGCATACAGGAGAAATTTAACTGCAAATCTGGAAAGAAAAGTTGTGACCACACTTTCAAAAGGGAGGTCATGCACTTCCTTTTCCTCCCTGTAAATGGAAATGTGGTCCCCTAACAAATACCTTGTCAACTCACCTCCCAGTTGCAGCCCAAAAGCTCAGTTGTCCTTCTCATCTTCACCAGTTTTGAGCTTTAACAAAGCAGGTTTCTCTTGCGGCATATAGAAACATATTTTTATGACCCCAGGAAGAACTCTGTGACACACAGAGATGTTCAGGGAGAATTTGACTGACATTGGTGGCAGATTTGACAGAAATTTGGGGTTCCTGACCCTGCTACCACAAATATTCACTGCTTCCTGATGGCCTCCCTATGTAGACTTCCCTCTGAATTGTTTCATTAAAAAGATTCCCAACTATCAAAAGAAGAGGCAAAAAGAAGCAAAGAAAAAAGAAAAATCAATATAGTGATAAAAGACAAATGAAGCACAGACTTGGGCAGTGAAATGGTTAATTAGGAAAGTTACAAAAAAAGATCTCTGAAGTTATAGCAAGCTCAAGAATTACTTCTTTCTGAAGGATGAAATTAAGTTGTGTTAGACCATCACTTTGATTTTACCGATCTAACTGAGGAAGAGGTATTATTATTTTCATAGTAGGGGTTGATCTACCGAATTACACATTGCTGATCTGTCACTCAAAATGACAACACAGACAAGGGATCTTCTTTGATCTTGAGACAGTTGAAGTTTCAGACAGGAGTCCATGGGGAAGACAAAGTTATTTTTTCAGACCCCAAACCTCAGAACATCCATGACAAAGGGAAGAGGATATTACAGAGCGTATTTGTTAAGTCATCAGTGAAGGCCATTGCTTTGCCTTCTAACAGCAATTACGATAAGAATGGTAAAACTTAGAAGCCAATTGCCATTTGCATTACTACCATTAAATCACAGTTTAACTTAATTTGCCAACAGTTTAAAAATAAAACAGTTAATTCTTCACATAGGTTAAGCTGGCCAGATCTTCCACTCATTTATATCAAGGTCCCTTCTTTAAGCTCCATATAGTTATTCTGATTTACAACATTTGAGGATGCAGCCCTCTAACTATACAACATTGCAGATGATACTTGAAAATATAGGGGCTTATTCAAAATTAGAAGTAAACACTTTCCCCACAAGTATTTGGACAATAAAGAGTAAATGAGATTGTTTGGAAATAAGGCAGCAGATTTACCAAGGCAATCCATTTAAAACAGTTGGTCAGTTTAGCCTTGGATCCTTATTCAAAGCACCAGGAGTCACTATGTACTTTTCCGTTGTGCTGGCATTTGCAAGCGAATATTTATATGAGAGTGTCTTGAAATGTGAATGTATTACTGACAGCACATAAAATAAAATAGTAGCTACCTGAACTCCTGACAGTTTGGGTTTTTTTCAGCTAAGTTTGCAGAATATTTTTAACCTCTGGCATCTTAACTGTCAATTTGATTTTCATAATGTAAATAGCAAACAATGGAAGAAGTGCACAGCCCTAGGTTTCCACACAGGGTGTGTAAACATGTTTATTCCCTGACCACTGACTTTTCTGTTTACCTACTAGTACAAATTAGTAACTATAAGCATGTACAATCACTCACATTTACATGTAAGCTTTTACAACCGTGATATCCAGATGGGTTTTCCTCAGCCCAGTGTTTAGTCATGGAGAATTCTGGCCAAGGTCCAGCTGCCAAAGGTGAGCAGCCAGGCTTAATCCAGTGCAAAATCAGTGTTTCTATTCATCTCTTCTTAGATGATAGGACATCAGTGCTTGGAGAAAAGGAACATCTGAAAAATAAAGCGGAGCAGCTGCGGCTTGGAGAGAGGAGCTGTGGAAGAGGAATGGGCAGTTCTGTTCATGGGGCTGTTGCACAGGTCCAGTCTCTCAGCAGCATCCCTCCCTAGTCCATCTTTCCTCTTTGATGTGTGTTGATGGTCGCTGTGAAGAAAAGGGGATTCTGCTGAAAGGCCACCTTTCAGAAACAAGAAGAGAAAATCTATGCAGAAAATTCATGCAAGAACATTCCCCCCCCCCCCAAAAATTTTAAAATGGGGTAAGAAAGCAAAATAATAGAATGATGCTGAATATTTCTATGTCCTTATTATTTCCTGTCACTCTTCTAACAGAAGACTGGAAGGATACAATATTTGGAACCAATGTTACCAGTCTATGAACAAACATATTCTCTCAATTCCAACAAGGACAATACATACCACTAAGCAATTGCTGCACAAATTCAGTGTGAGAAAGCAAAACCTTCTCAAGAGCACCAAAGTAGCCTTTTCATGCAAACCATGTCCTGGCTATCCCAAAGGGTGGAGAACTTTCAAAAGGGCTAATGCTGAGTTCCCTAAGATCCCACTCATTTTCTGGTTATGTTTGTTTTGTTTTATTGGTTTTTGTTTGTGTTCTTTTGGTATTGTTGTTATGTTTTCTGGTTTTGTTTGTTTTGGATGATTGGTTTTGCTTGTGGGGTTTTTGTGGTTTTTTGTTTGTTTGGGTTTGTTTGTTTGTTTTGGTTTTATTACTGTTTGCTTGAAATGAACATTGGGCTGAGCTTTGCACTTTGCAGCCCTGGTCTCACACTTGATCAGCACCAACTCCTCCCACCCAGCCCCCTGGCCTCTCAACGAATATGATCCTCTGCTATGTTTTCTCCTGGTCTCTTGTGTTGTCAATAGCTGAACCCAAATCCTTTACCTGGATTTTCAGTCATCCCATCAAAAATGATGTAAATATACTGTAGATGCAGAAATTTCTGTTCTTGGGGAGGTTAACAAACATCCCTCCTGCTGCTCTGAGCCAACCAGAGAGTATGAGCACCCCACATCAGTAGGACTATGGGCATTCGACCTTTTCCACTTCATATGTCTGCAAAATAAAGGGCCCTTCACACACGCTGAAGAAAACTTTTAATAACTGGATGTGAAATGTGTTTTGTTTTTCTCTCAGAGGAGTTCAGTCTTAAATGTACTAAGACAACATTCACATTTCTTCTGAGTTTTAAAAGGGATAAAAGGCAGCATTTACACCTTTTGCCATGAAGCTAGTAAAAGACGTGATAAAAATAAACTGTCTCTGGTGGGTGATGAGGCCTGGATGGATCCAGTTTGTGGATGGGTCAAGCAACCAAAGGGCTTCTTTTACCACTTTCTTGTTTTGCTGGAAGCCAAAATCCGCTGTCCAGGAGGGAGGCTGTGGCCTGAGGTGAGCAAGGGCACACAGGCAGAGTGTGAGGACAAGGTGCACCATCCCCAGGAGAGGATCCTGGCTGCATGCCTCCAGCAGTGGCCCCTGCCAGCCCATCTGCAGAGTGGCCTTGGCAGCAGGCTCACAGGGGTTATTTAGCTGCACTTCTGTCAGGGGTAAAGATGTTACAGTGACAAACCCCAAATTTTTCTTTGGTAATGATGTAAAAAGGAAATAGGAAAAAGCAGGACCAAATAGTAAATGTTGCTTTAGCGGAGGGAAGAAATAGAGCACAGAGCATGGAAAATGTCCTTCAGCATCCCAAAAAGCAAATAATCTCCATGTTTCAGTTTCTTGTCTCACAGTCTGAGCAAAAAAGACATTTGTGCCTATTATGTTATATGCTAGTGCACAACTGACCAGTAAAGCTGGGTCTTCTTTAAAGATTTGATGTGATTTTCAAAAGCATTCATTTTTTGCTAATGTTGTTCCTTCTGATACTAGTGAGATTTGTCCTTGTAACGAGAACAGCTCACCTTTACTTGTGTGGGAGAACCATTAAACCTGGAGTGAATACATTGGCAAGTACCAGCTGCTAATATTGAATGCTTGTTAGTTTTTTATTTAGCAGTGAAGAAACACAGATACCTCTGCTGAAACTGCCTAATCATTTTTCCCTGCTGATCTGGTTGAGTTCTTTGGGAAGAGTACCTAGAGTTACATTGGTGGTTGAGACATCTGCATTCTTTGCACTCAAGCAAAGAGGCAAGGCTTAGCGTTCATGAAATGACTTCTACTGCTACAGTAAATAAGGAAGAATGTTGCAATAAATGAGATCTAAACCTCTCTACATCTTGATTTATCTCCCGAATGGAGGGTGATGTTTGACATCTGTAATTATACCCAGTGTCTTTCATAATAAAAGCAGCTAGTTCTGCACGACTTCCAGATACGTGTATGCTTGCTGTATCCTGGTTTAACCTACTATGGCCAAAAGTGAATGAGTTAAATCCTCAGATGACATGATATCTTTATTTGCTGTGATGTTTAGAATCATCTTGAAAAAAAATGAAACTTGAAGAACTATGTTATCACTTGACTTTTTAAAGTACCTAAAAATCCACACTAAAATTGCAAGAAATAAAAACATTATTAGCCCTCTTTTAATGGGAAGACTTCTGTGCTAACATATTGAAAATCTAAACTACTACAAAGAAGGTAAGATTTAGTTCTCCTATTGTCTAATTTTGCATTTCTAAGGTTTTTTAAGTTTGATCTTAAATTTACTACCTTTTTCACTTCTTATTTTTGTAATAGATTACACGAAGCTTGCGTTAAATCACTTTGGGTCTTTATATGCATTTTGGATATATTATGGACTACCTTGCTGGGATTTGAGAAAAGAGACTTTCGACAAATGTGTTTTATTGGTGTGACCAAGCAGTTCCATGTGCTTGCTTCAGCTGCTGTCTGTGGGAGAATCAAGGTGGCTCTGGAAGTTAATCTGTTCTAGGATACTGCAGCTGGGTTTTGTATTCCAGTAGCAGGCTGAAGAATACAAGTGTCACCAAGATCCTTTGGATGTAGCCCCCAGCAGCTTGCTTAGGGAACAACATCTACATCCACTTTGAAACAAAGTTTTTTCTGTTGCATTTCTGCCTAATACCAACAGGAATTAACACCCTGTACTTTCATCTGGAACAATCCTGAAAAGTCTTCTTCACACATCAGTGAAATATGGCCAGGCGTACCATTTAAATATAGCAGATAGTTTTTCTCCAGCAGCACCATAGGAGAGCCTTTAGAGAGTAAAAGGGAAATGGCTTACCATTTTGGAAGAAAAGGGTGAATCATTTGAAGTAAGAAGGGTATCATTAACCAGTTTAGGATATGCCCAGGGCTACATGGATACAGTAAGTCACTGCACAGAGGCAAACCATGGCAAACTAGGAGCAGGAGGGAAAAAGAGGAAGAAAAAAAGAAACTGTACTCAAATTATTGTTTTCAAAATAATAAACCACTGATCAATTCAGTGTATGGGAGCAGGAAGGATTTGGCTCAGAGAAGAGAACAAACACTGACTTGTGGACATAAAGCCAACTCCCAGATTGACTTCTGAGAAAAATCTTATGTAAGCTGAGCTCAGCACCTACAGGACTTCCAGCTATTCCAGGGAAAACCAATCTCTCCTTGCACATACAAACCCTTTCTTTACTCAAATATCCAAAACTGCAGTCACCAGGCAGTTGTCAAGAAAATGCAGTGCTGCTACTGTAGTAGCTAGCAAAACCTTTATCCCCCATGACAGGACATCTGCATATGCACTGTCTTTATATTAGCACACATTTGAGCCAAATTAATTAACTCATATAGTCATTTAGACTGTGTGTCAGTTATGTCTGTTTAATGAATCCCACAGGCAGACAGTTGTGTGCATGGGCAATGGCAGAATGCCACTGCATTCCCATAAAGGGAAAAGCAGCTATTTTTAAAATATGTGAGATTGAAAACTCTTTATTGTAATTTTTGGTACCATTTTATTTATAAACTTTTTAAGTACAATGATTGAAACTGTAAGAAAAGAATCCATATTGAAAGAAAACTCATTAACGCATTTAAAACCCTTCTGAAAAAAAATCTTCATGACTGTATACACAGACATGCCCATATATAATATAAACATATAAATAAAAGAATAGCTATTTATCAGATTAAAGGCATCTGTGGCAAAGACTCTGGCTTCCTTCATAGTTCTTAGTCACTTCACATTTTTTTCATGGCAAAATATTTTTCAGGTACCTAGAGTCTATTAAAAATGTTTTCTAAACAAAAAAAGATAGTTTTACAAAACCCATAAGGACACAGCAAATGGACACCTCATCCAAGCATTTTGAGTAGCCAAAGTGAATTATAATATTGCTGACATTAAAGTAATTCAGTTCACAATTTGGAAATCCCTTCACCGAGTTAGAGAGGTGGGTGTTTTTTGAGGCTACCATTTCTCCTTCTGAGTCAATACAGCTGCAGTGAAGCATGTAACTCAAATGAGCTCCTGAAATATCAGGGAGTGCAAATACGGGAGGGTGAATGAGTGGCTGCAGTGTTACTCAGGGCAGTTCTCAACCAGCACTAACCCAAGTTGCGAGCGTACCAGCATGTGCTATTTACAACTGAGTGTGCAGGCAGTTGAAGCCTTCTGTAGTAAGCCCAGAGAGGGGAAGCATCAGACATTGAACTCTACCCATTAATGAGAAGCTCATCCAATTATGTTCTGTGGATGCCAACAAGCAAGAGAAATCTTAACACCCATTGAGAAATGGACTCTGTCTGACCATGACTAGAAATACTGATCTTTTTCATCTGGATGCGCCCACAAGCTACAAGTGGCAGTGACCTAAATGTGTTTTCTTTTTCCATGTACATTGTTAAATATGGGCTTAAGCAATGCTGCAGCATCATTTGCAAGGTACGGCACAGAAGAAAATGCTCCATGTCTCTGTCTGCCATCTAGGTCAGGACTCAGGTGCCTAATGCCAGGAAGATGCCTTAAGGTAGCTAAGACATCTGCCTAGGACTAGGAAAATTATGTAGCAAACCTGCAGCAGGTTCCTACCAGTAATGTTTGTTTCTACTGGACCAGAGTGCAGAGTGGTTCTTCACAACAGAGGGAAGGAGGAACCTGCAGCAGAAGCCTAATTTTGGAGAGAGCTTACAGCTAGTTTGTTCCTATATCTTGCAGTACCACTATATGATGCTCTTCTGCTGTGAAGGACTCTGCAGCCAGTACAAGCTGGTGTGTCCCTCAGCACCCCCCACCCCTTCTGTGGCCCACAGTCCAAGGCCTCAATTGCTTCTTTGTGGTGGACTAAGGGCCCTGGCCAGGGATGAGCAGAGTCCAGTGTTGCCCAAGAACATGTTGGCCTTTTAGGAAGAGGTAAGAAAGCATTTCTGGGATTAATGGAGTTGAGCCCTTCTTCAGATGAGGCATGTCATCTTGCAACAGATAATGATCAGCAAGAGCCAAAAATAAACATTTTTTTTTCCAGATGGCAGAAAGCCATCTTCCAAGTGGCAGCAGGGATGGTGGGACATCTGCATGGTCATTCCAGCAGACAGGAAGGCTGAGTTTCCTGCCCATACAACAGAAACTGCAGAAATACGCTGTGTCTGGGAGCAAAGACTTAGTGTAAGGGCATGGAGGTGTAGTCTCAGATATGCTGTCACAGGAGGTACATGCTGTGGGTGGAGGTGGCTCCAGCTAGGAAGCTCACAGCTCCAGATTAGGGAGCATCTGGAGGCACTGCAAGCTTCGTGTACATGCAAAGATATTTGCATGCATAGATAATTTCTACCTTCTGTACCTATGTGTGTGTGTGGCTAGTTTTATGATCCCTGCTAAGGCTGAGGTGATATGTAACCAGGGAATAAGTCCTTAACTGTGTTTTGGGGGGGGGGGGGGGGGGGGGTGTCAAGAAAGGGAGGAAGAGGAAACCCAACCCTCTTCCCCCTATTTGTGGGGGGGACCAACCCCCCGCACGACGGGGGGGGGGAAACGGGCCC
>WTSP01012528.1:0-37500 GCA_025331215.1 Actenoides lindsayi | reverse complement strand
GCTTCTGACGTGTCCAGCAGCCCTGCTCCCTCCACAAACTCCCCGAGCAATGTGTAGCCAGAGGAGATAAAGCTCTGAACAAATTCACACTGCGTACTGTTTTTCTGCTGCTGGTTTGCTCCACGGTAAACCCAGCAGCTTTATCTTCTCCGGCTCGTAATTGAAAGGTGCCCTTTCTCAAGGTTTAATAGTGAACCAGTGCTGTGTGGTGACGGTTACAGCCCCTGCAGGTGGGTGCAGGCTGCAGGTGCAGTTGGCTGCTGTTCAGATAGGAGCCCATGAATGGCCAGTAGCCTTTCTGCAGAGGTGGTCACCGAAGAAGATCCACCCCAGAGCTGTTGCTGGAACGCGGCGCGGTGCCCAGGCTCTCGAGGCCGGGTCAGGTGCTATCTTTGGGGCTGGGGGGGCCGTAGCTGGAGCTGTGTGTGGAGCCTGGCCTTGCACCTGAGCTAATAAGCAGTGGGGAGAGGGGGGGAGGCTCAGGCATTTTGTGGTTGCAGAGAACAGCTCAGGCCAGGTTCAAACAGCCCCAGCTGATGGTGCCAACGTGACCGTGCCCGGACTGCGGGGACGCGGGGCACTGGTGCTGGGCTTCGGCTTCTCGTGTAGGAGGAGCTGTCTCGGGGGGCTCTGATTCCCCAGCACACAGGGGTGGGGGCAGTCACTGCCCAGAAGAGATGGCTGTGAGGGGTGTCTGCATTAATAGGGTAAAATCTTTGCAATTTATCTTAAATAATACAAATGAAGGAAATTACAGACAAGGAAATGCAAAGATGCTTTTGCATAACGTGCGTTGCGTACACCGAAGGTGTGATTGAGTGACAAAGGGCTATCTGGCAATACAAATGCTTGATGTTGGTACCATACTTTTTCTTACCTATGGTGATACCTCCATTAAATCTGCTTAGAGCCAGCTGTTCCTCACTGACAGGAGAATTCCACTGGCTTTAGCCAGAATCTGTATGCTATGAAAACAGAGTAACCCCAGTGCTCCCCTGGTGAGGAGATTCTGAGAACGTTTTTCAATCCTGCTGCAAAGTTGAGCTTTGTGACTCGCCTTTGTTTTGTTGGGGTGTCTTTGTAGCTTCAGTTAATCTCTAGTCTGTTCTCCGTTTAAAACAATCTGAGATTTCAGGAGTTTTTTACTTAAAAAAAAACCCCACAAAAACCTGCTGTTTTAAGATGACAAACGAGATAACCCTGTTATACTGGGTTTGAGATACCTTTAGTGGTTTGCTCTGTCAGTAACTGCCCCAAAACATAATCATACAGGGAAAGTGGCCTAAACAGTGGGAATTTTCCTCAGTATTTCTGCAGTTTTGTCTGCAGTTCCAGAGGCATTGTGTAGTAGCTGAGTTCAGAGATCTTCGGTGCTCAATTTTATTATTCATGGCAAGTCGCTGCATCATCAAAACCAGCCTTACTTGGAACCTGAGCTTTTACATTAGACAAGTTTCTGTTAAATATTTTAATCTTTCATTAATATTTAAAATGCCTAGAATTCTCTCAAGTATACCCTTGCAACTGTTTTGCTTCCTGAAGCATTTCCTGTCGAGGTTGTTTTGGTAAGCAGCAGGAATGGAGGTTTGGTTGGTGACCACTGGATGTCAGTGCTTCCCCACTGAAGTGGTTTGCCCGGTCCCCTTGGATTTCCCCCTTTGCAACTGTTTGATTGTCAGCGGGGCATTCCTTCAGGCTCTAGTCCTGGAGGAAGGGATACATCAAATTGAAAGATACTTCCATTTAAGGACTAGGAGAAGTGGATGGTTCCTTCAAAGGCCTGAGGAGTATATAGATGGGAGCCTTTAAATATTGTGATGTAAGACTTGGAGGTACAGAAATGTCATGTAAATTAATTGTGTCCCCAGGGCTTTCGGACAAGTTCTGGCAAGGAGTTATATTTAAGAATATTTATATTTCAGATTGGGCACCGACTGGTGTCTTTAGAAGTACAGGATTCCATCTGTGTAACTACAACAAGTGAAGCTGCTGAAATCCATCCCTTCAGCATGGGTTTTACAGAACAGTTGCATGAAAAAAAAAGTCTGACCTTGCAAAAATACTTGATCTTTTCCCACGTGTGAAAGTACACCTTTAAAAGAAACATGTTTCTCTTACGGCGTGGCTTTCTTGGGGTTTGAATAATGCACTGACCTACCAGTTATTTTAGAGAGAACTTGAGTGGCCCACCCTTGCGTGCTGCTTCGCAAGGCTTCCCCCCCTCTGGGAAGCTGGTTTTGAGCTGCTGCTCCTTGGCGTGGCTGCAGATCAATGCTGTAATTAAATGTAAGTGGCTTTAATCTTCTACTTACAGCGTACAGAAAGCAGTTTATTAATCTGGTTTTCAGTATTTGGTAAAAATGGGCCCTTAGGTAAACAGAGAATACCTCTTTTAGGAAATGTGCTTGTTTCCATCCATTCCCAATGCCATTTTCCCCGTGCTTCCTTTTCCTCTCTGTTTAAGCAGGTTCTAGTGGTTGCTTTTCCTGCCATGACTTACTGTGCTTCTTCATATATAATCTATAATTATGAATATACTTGATAATATTATTAAATGAAAGTTATTGGACTTAAAATTTCGCTTAGTAGTGAAGAATTTTGACTTCTCTCTCCCCAGATCTGTTACTACAGAACGTGTCTGTCCCATCAGGAGAAATTCAGCACCAGACACCTTTTCATCAGTAAGGTAAGTGCTGAGCAACTGCTCCATTCTTTCTTGTTCCCCCAAATAAAAGCCTCAGAAGGCAAGAGGGTCACATGTTGCTTTTGAAAGTTCAGGCTGGTAGAAAGGGGAAATTAAATGGGTTCTTTTATTCTCCCTGCATGCTGCTTTGGATGGCTTCCTCCTCAGCCCTAACAGCTAGTGGGATTTCAAATTTTGGTGGCAAGATGCTTGTCAAGCACCATAACCAGCTCAGCTGACTAGAGCACAGAGGTGACATCATCCCATTGCTGACCTCAGAACGTTGTCCCTGACGAGTGAACGTTTGGGCAGACCTCCTCTTTCTTTTTTTTGCTTTGCTTCTCCCTCCTCTGAAATGGAAGTGCAAGTGTTTACCGTGGCGTGCTTGGCGCAAGCGTGTGCGCGTGCGTGCGCGCATTCCGATGGCTCTGTGTTCCCCAGCAGCTCTGTGTTTCTGTTTTGCTGTGGTGACCTCTGAGCTGGCAGCGATTCCTTTCCCAGCAAGCTGCACATTCTCCTTCCTCTGTGTAAGCTATTAAAACCAGATGTCCAGAAAGAACTCTGTTATGATGCACTTCTGTGGGCTGATTTCATTCCTTGGCTAGAATGGCAGACTGGCTCCCATGAAAACTGGGGGGAAAGCCCAAGAGGATTTAAACCTGTAAATCTGAGTTCAACTCCTGAGCCTGAATCTCTGTTGATACCAGAGTAAATTCAGTGTAACGCAACTAAGACAAACTGAACTAAGTCAGTGCCAGGTTGGAATGAGGGATAGGAGAGATGAGACCTGGTCTTGGATTTATCTGCCTATGTTTGTTCTTTATAGGCTATTCTGTGGGTCTTGATAAATCATTAAGCCTGGAAAGAATAAGTAGCTTTGTGTTCTTCCTGGATCAGCTTAATTTTGAAGCGGATGAATCTGAGAAATAAGCTTGTGATCTCATGCAAAACCATGGAAGAGGAAAAGGCACCCTGCCATTTAATGGGTGTATTTATAGGAAGGTCGTCTCACAGCCTGCATCTGACTCAAAGTAGGAGCCATCTGGGAATGTTTCTATGGGTGACAACCACATTCCAGGAAGCCTCACATCATCCTGCAGTCCTGTCAGATGGGGATTGCTTTAGGCTCTGTTTTGGCTCCTGGGAGGTTTGGAAGAAGTTCAGTGTGTCGGAGTTCAGTGTGTCATGGTGTGACCCCCTTTCTCAGGGGTTTTGGACCATTGGTTAACTAAACTTTTCAGTTTTCTTGTGGAATGTGGGCTTGCTATCAAGATGGTGATTAGAAGAGTTCTTTACCATTTTCTTAGTTAATAAGATTCTCTAGATGAGCTCTAGAGCACGTAAGTGGCTTTGTAGAACACCAGTCCTCTGCAGCAGCGTTGTGCTGGGGAAGGCTGTTGAGACTGGGGGTGCTGAATGTCACCCTGTGCTGATGCTGTGGGAAACCATGATCTCACTTCCTCCGCAGGCCTCGGTTCTGTCAGGAGTGGCAGGCAAAACACTAAGGCCCTTGTTGTGGGCTGAGGGCCCCTGTTTCCCTAGGATCCTGCTCCAGGAGTGGTAAGTGAAGCGGTCTCGGTGTGCGTGCGTGGTCTCCATGACAGGCAGTTGTAGGGATGGCCAATCTGTGCTCCAGAAGTAGCCTCTCCCAGACTTCCACTCCTTTGGAGATCCAATCCATTAACAATGGGCACTAGTGGCAAATTAAGGAACCAGTGGCCTAAGTGTTTTGGAACTGGGGCTGCTCTGTGCAGCGTCCCGTGCTCGTGGCGAGCAGCACAGTGTACTTTGCAGGGTAACATTCTGGCTGGTGTTCTGTCTGGTACAGTTTGCGCTGCTTGTAACTGCGGGGTGTGAAATTGTCTGAGGAGAGCTGGCTTCCCACAGAACCAATGGACTGCAGATGTTTCGATGCGTGCTCGCTTGTCCTGGGGCTGAGAGAGCCTTGTGACAAACCTCACGACCAAACCGCGGGCTCTAGCACTGTCACGGCCAAATGAGCCTCCTCCCTTGAGCTCCGAGTGGCCTGCTGTTGAAAGCCATGAGCTGCTGTCTCTATGCGTGCAGGCAGGGGTTAAGCATTATGAATTTGCAATAGCCAGCCAGCTTTCCCATATAAGAGCACTGCACTCATTGGTTCTCTCTTTTACTGAGAAATCTATCTAGTCATTTCCTGTGCAAGCCCTTCTTCACTTTGCAAAAAGCTTCACAGTTGAGTAAATAACAATAATCTGTGGTTATTCCTTCTCACAGGCAGCTCGGATTCTCTCATGGACCACCACCAACTAGGAGTTCAATGGTGTGCTATTAATAGACTGCTAATATGAGCGTGGTCTTCGCTGCGGAAGAAGAGGACTCTCACCCATGGACGTAAATAATTTGGGGTCTGCTTTCATGCTTATTAACACTTGTTGGCATTTGATTTGGTTTCTACTGAGAGATATTTCCCCTCTGAAGGATCCGTTGGGACTCCTTGTCGGATCGGTTCTTGGGTGGAGCTTGCAGCAACTTGGGGTAAGTGCTGTGCTCTTCCTCTTTTGACAGCAGGGCTTTTGTGTGTGTGTGCTGCGCTACTCAAAATGGCTTGGTAAAGTCACGGAAAGAAACGACTCGGTCCTTGCGTAGAGAACTAGAAGTTGAGCTGGCAGAGAGTGCTCGCTGTGTTTCCTAGGGGCTCACAGATTGGATGTATATATTATAGGGTCCTTTTTTATAGGAGCGTTTTGCTCTTACTTTTAAACCAGACGCTCTGTCTGTACAAGGCTGACAATAAATAACTCTGGAGCGCTGCGGAGAGATGGAAACTGCAGCTGAGAAATGATTTTGGGGAAAGGAAGACAGAAAAGCACAAGCAAACTATTCTGGAAGTACAAATAGCCCTTTAAAGGATCGGCAAATGTACCCGTAAGTGTTCTGGGGGAGGAAATAAGCCTGAAAGGGGATTGTGGGGTGTATGCTGTAGAGGAACGTTTGTCATTAGAGTGCAGACTAAACTGAATGGCTGGATTATCATAATGGTTTCTCTTGAAATCAGCCCTTGGATTTCTTGCTGTGAGCTGCATAAAGATGTTTTGTGGCTGTTTTCTGCCTAGAAGTGTTTCTCCACATCCTAATGTAAGCCAGAACGCTTATGCTGTGTCAATTTACCTCTTTGCTGGTACAGGCTATGGAGTCTGGCTGTAGTCCCAGCAAGGGAGATTTCTCTTCAGAGAAAACCTGTTAACCATTTGGAGGGAGTACATGTGAATAAGACGGGAGTTACTAAAAAAAGCTCTGCTTCAGGTTGGTGATCATGGATGTTTCCTTGCTGCCTCACAAACTGTGTGGATCTGCAGTCATATGCTGACTACAGAGAGCTTGCATTGGGTGTGAATCTGAGATGTCTCCAGATACACATGAAGAGATGTCTCAAAGGAGTGAGAAAGGAGTACAGGGCATATTAGATGAGAAGAGTGGGCTGGCTGGGTGCTCCGGTGAATACTGATGCAGATCTGGATCCAGCTTTCCTCGTGGGAGAGCTGTGCTCTGTTCTGGCTCTGAGGGCTGCGAGTGTCCACATGGCATCTGGGGTGTGTGTTTGCCTCTGCTGAGGAGCTGGAAGTTCAAAGTCTGTGCTCGCGTGGGCAGTCAGCAGCCCAAACACTGGAGTGATCACACTCATTTTGCCCCAGGATGAAAGGAGAGAATGCATGAGGGGAACATCACTTGTGCATATGTTCTCCTTGTAGAAATTGCGTAATGCTTGCCAACAGAGAACAGGAACAAACTTACCACTGGTCCAGATGTGGCCTACAGTTAATCTTATCTTTTTGGCCACTTGTTGACTAGCCTGTGTTGGCTGCACTGAGACAAGAACAATGATCGTGGTCTCCTAAAGATCCACTTTCTTTGCCTTTTATGTAAGGAGCCTGTGCTGCTGCCAGCAGGTGAGGTCATCTCACAAAGGGGGTTCAGATGTTCTGCAGACAAGTTGCCTGTATTTCAGGAACTGCTTTTGAACAACTTCTCTAGTGGTACCCTATTTATGAGCTTGGTCCTTTATTCAGATACTCCTCCTGGGCAGAGTTTTATTGCATCTCTCTCTTTCAAGGGACCTATAGTCTACTGTAAGTACACTGCAGCTGGAAACACACTTTCCTCCCCATGCTGCACCAAACACGTTATAGGTTTGTGAGCAAATTTTGTTAATTCTCCCTCTCCCTTGCAGGTTTGGTCTCCCAGCAGGGAACGTCTTTGGTGATCTGCAAGACCATCTCTCCTAGAAATGGATAACTTCACAAATGGGCAGCCTGGCCCAGGTCAGAGGAACCGGTTGATGGGATTGCTTGAAACAGATGACAGTATCCAGGAAGATCGACCTGCATCTAGTAAAAAGGAAGAAAGATCAGGACATGGAAAGAAAGGAGAGCCACGACCTTTGGAGACGCCGTATCAGAAGGAGAGCAGTGACTTTCCTCCTAAAGTCAAGATTAATCTGAATTATCGGCCAGGACTCGTCAGCAAGTGAGTAACTGTTGGGTTTTTGAGAAGGGTGTGGTCCCTGTTGGTCTGTACTGATGCCTGCTGATAGACACCTATAGATTTTAGTCCAAGCTACAAGTGGCAAAGTAGGAGATATACAGCCATCTGGTGGGAGGTAATTAAAAGCAGAAGGGGGAAGTTTCAGCCCTTTCCTTCTGCACTTTGAAGGTATGTGATGTGTGTTGTGGTGTATTTTTGGCGTATCTGAACTAACACTAAATAAGCCAGGCTGGGTGTCAGATCAGCTTAGCCTGGAGCCCTGTGCAACTGAACTGGTTTTGCCAGGGCGGGATGTAAACCAGCTCACACCATGTGATGGGACCCACTCTGGTCCTGCGGCTATCTTGAGCTTCTCTGTCTTTGTGCTCTGGATGTGTTCCAGGGGTGCACATCACACTGTATCTGGGAAGAGCTCCAGCTGATGCAAAGAGCAGCCACATAAGAGAATTCTGGGAAATAACTGTCTATTTTTCCCTTCACTCAAAAAATAAATTTTTTTTTTTTTTTTCTGACAGACTTTTCTGCCTTCCTCCTTTCTTACACCGTCCGACTAGAACTTACTGCACCCTCTTGTCTTCCACTCTCCAGATCTTCTTAACACTTTGCATCTCTCCCATAGCCAAAAGGACCCCAATCGCTTTGACAGAGACAGGCTCTTCAGCGCGGTCTCAAGGGGCAGCCCCGAGGCACTGGATGGTTTGCTTGAGTACTTAAGGAGGACCTCCAAATTTCTCACCAATTCTGAATACACAGGTAGATCCCTACTCAGTGCTCCATAAAGAGGGTTAGCAGAGGCAGCGCTTCTTAATGTAGGAGGGAAGCAGGGGACCTGCTTGTGGTTCTTTTCTTTCTCCACCCCTCTATCCACCTGAGGATGGAGAATGGCAGAAATGCTGTATCCTAAGACATTTGCCTCTACTGAAGGCCAAAGATACTGAGAAAGTCCTTTAGAATAATGATTGTATTTTGTCCTGCATCGACAGTTAAGTTCTGAATCAAGTAATACCGATGTGTACAAAGTACATGCAAGAACACATGCAATACTTTTTGTCTTCTAGATGCAAAGACTGGGAAGACCTGCTTAATGAAAGCCCTGTTGAACTTAAAAAATGGGAAGAATGACACAATCCCACTTTTGCTGGAAATTGACCAAAAGACACAGAATCCCAGGCCGCTTGTCAATGTCTCATGCTCTGACTGTTACTACAGAGGTAAGGCTTCTGTTCTGATGCTGCGTCAGAGCAGCTTCCCCATTGGACAGGTGAGATGTGCAGATACAAGGGAAAAGAGGGGAACCAGAGCTTGTGCAGCTTGTGCAGCCCTGTGCAGTCACAGTAACAGCTTACTCACCTTTTATTGCTAGTTCTGGTGCTGCACCTTCTTCAGCCTTGGATTATATACTTCTGCAACTTTGTTCTTGGTCTGTAAAACAGAGGTGAAACGTTTAATAACTGAAGAGTAAGAGAGGATTTGCTTGGGAAAGCTTAAAAAGAATTTCTAAAAGTGGAAAAGAAATAGTAAATCACTGTTGAATAATGAGTTCTGCCCTTCAGGTTATTCTTTTCATAGCAGGCGTGCAGCATAGTCACGTATGTGTTCAGTTGTCTTTATTCTCAAAGCTGATTGGGATCTCAGTGCTAGGCAGGGCTAATTGCCTGGTCTTGTGCTGAATTTCTTATAGTCTTGAGGCTTGTCTCCTGACTCGGTGTTTGTGACCTGCTTTTCCAATGAATGTTGTTGAAAGTTGTCCCCTGCCCAGAACTGAGACTGCAGAGCTGCTGTACCCAACATGCAGCGATTGTTGAACCAGCACTTTGCTGAAGAACCCTTTGCCTGTTCCCTCTGATAGCAGCACTCAACACTAGGTTTTGCCTGTTTCCTTAGGCCAGACAGCACTCCACATTGCCATAGAGAAAAGGAACCTAGATTTAGTGAAACTTCTGGTAGAGAATGGAGCTGATGTCCATGCCAGAGCCCATGGTGAATTCTTCAGAAAGAAGAAGGAAGGAGTTTACTTTTATTTTGGTGAGTCAGTGTTCCTTTGGGAGTTTTTTTTGTGTTCCCTTGCTGTACACGATGCCAGTAATTCTCAGTTATGTTTGTCCCTCTACCTGGGTTGCTATCTCCACTGTCCTGTAATCAAGATCTTGGCTTCCTTGAATGGCAGGATCCTTTCACAGACTGAGGTGTCCAGGGTGCATTTGCCATTATCTTCGGTTTTATGTGTTTGATCCCATCTGAGAGGTATCAGACAGAGACAAATACTTGGATAGTTTAGTGAAATTAGGGGTCTGGGAAAGCCTTTCAGCTGCCCCCAGAAATAAGGAGTAATTCTTTACTGCAAACCCCTTTCTGAATCTAGAGATGCTGAGAAAGAACTTGTTCCGTGCCAGTGCTACAACTATAGGCTAAATATATTTTCCTAGAATTGCTTTTTTCTACTCTAATTCTTTTTCACCCTTTTCTGCTTGACCCCAAATACTGTCCTAATCTCTTCAGGTGAACTTCCCCTCTCCCTGGCTGCTTGTACCAACCAGTTTGACGTGGTGGAATATCTTCTAAACAATCCTCACCAGAAAGCCAGGATCCAGGAGCAGGATACACAGGGCAACACAGTCCTCCATGCCCTGGTGATGATTGCAGATGACACCAAGGAGAACACCAAGTTTGTGAGCACAACATACGTTGAGATCTTGAAAGCAGGTGTGAAGGTTGACCCAACGTGTAAACTGGAGGAGATAGTGAATTATGATGGATTAAATCCTCTTCAGCTTGCTGCCAAGACAGGCAAAGTGGAGGTAAAGGCAATTAAAGGGAATCGCTGGGGTTGCTGAGAAACAAGGAAGACTGTAGTGTACATCCTCCACGTAGCAGGGTGGTTTGATGTAGGAACATCTTGCACCCAACTTGTAGTAATGCTGCTGACAGTGGCAGTGCCACAGGAGATAATAAAGGAGGCCTCCTCCAGGCCACTCCTGCAGAGTCTCAGCTGGCTGCTGCTGCTTTCTGTCCCATCTAGGACAGCCTCTCTGGACCTAAATAGGTTCTGCTCCTGGAAGAGCTGCTACAAGATGAGTTAGATGGCCTGCTTTTAGCCAGGTAGTCTCGTGTTTGGGTATATCAAAGTGTATGATGCAGAAAGCCAGGTGTCTTGTATCTGAGGGTGACTTGGGCATGCCCGTGTCATTCTACACCTTCATTACATCCACATCTTTTTGATACGCATCTGGTTTCTCTTAGATCTTCAAGCACATCATCCAAAGAGAGATCAAAGAGCCAGTGTACAGGCACCTGTCACGCAAGTTCACTGAATGGACCTATGGACCTATCCACGTGTCTCTCTATGATTTGTCCTCTATAGACAGCTTCGAGGAGAACTCTGTGCTGGAGATCCTGGCGTACAGCAGTGACACACCGGTCAGTGCTTTCACTAAAAGACTGCAGCATTTTTTCTGCCTTTCTGCAGTGTTGCTGTATACTTATGCAAATCATTTCAAGGTAACATGATGTTTCACATGATCATTTTTCTGGAAAAGAAATGCACAATAGAAATATTTGCATATTATGTATAGTCTGCTTGGTATACCTCCGATGAGCTGTAATAGGAGAGAAATTTTTCATCCTTTCCCTAAGCCTGGGTGTGTCCAAATACCTCGATGAAGCCAAGCAGAAGTAACTTAGAATCATAGAATTATTATGGTTGGAAAGGACCTCTAGGATCATCGAGTCCAACCTTCATCCCAACTTCTTATGGGGTGGTTGATTTCTTTCACGCTGAAAAGCCTGACTGAATGAAACCTTAGTGAGGCCCTAGTTGAAGCCACTGAATTCCAGCCCTGAAGAAAATCCTCTCATGAATTTGCATTCCTGTTGACAGATGGGTACATTTTTGTTGTTTGTTTTTCCACAGAATCGGTACAAAATGGTGGTTTTGGAGCCACTGAATAAACTGCTTCAGCAGAAATGGGAAACATTTGCTTCCAAGAGATTCTACTTCAGTTTTGTCTCATACTTGTCATTCATGATCATCTTTACAGCCATTGCGTACTATCAACCCTTACGGGTAAAGGTGGGTCTGATCTTCTTTCACCTGAAAGGCCTGAACGGATGGAGCTGAGTTTAAAGGGTGCAGGGTGGTTATCATCACTGCCTCCACCTATCTTCAGTGCTTTGGGGTTTTTTGTTTTTATCTTGCAGCCTTCGTTCCCAGTGGAGTTCACGGCTGGAGGCTTCCTGTGGGTCTCTGGACTGATTATTATCTTGCTAGGAGGCATTTATCTGATCTTTGCCCAGGTATGGGGATCTCTTGTCTAGCTGCATTGTAAGAAAGGAAGGAAACTATCACTGACATGGAGGCAACAGAGTCAGTTCTCCTGACATCAGGATGCGCATGAGTGGACGGCAGGAGGGAATCCCACTCTGAGACACTTAGAGTGTCAATGCAATCTAGCAGTGACAGGGGTGGCACAAGCCAGGTTGCTGGGCAGGAGGAAGAATAGGTTAACAAGAGCAAGTAATTATGAGAGGCTTCCCTGAGTTATGGTACTAAAATGCATCCTTGGCATTTAATGCAGTCTATTAATAAAGACATTGGGCTGAGCCATGATTCAGCCCTTGTCTATCCTTGCCCATTATAAATAAGGCCTTTTTTTTTTCATCTTGGAAGGATGACTAGCTGAAATTTGGGATCTTGGAAATGAAAGAGTGAAGAGGAGCTTATGGAGCAAACCTTTCCCCTGAGCAGTAGGCTGTGCTGAGCAGGAATCACTCTCTAGTGTGCCCTGTTTTTTTGATGAATGGCTACCATTGATTTTTCTCTATCAGAGTCTGTACTTGCGGAGGAGACGCCAGTCCCTGAAGACTATGTGTTCTGACAGCTGCATTGAGATCTTGATGTATGTCTCTGGAGGTTTTTTGCACAGTGAAAGCATGGGTGAAACTGGTTCTCTGCTGTGTGCAGCTAAGTTGCCCTAACGTGACTAGGGAGTTGGTGAGCAGGAAAGGTTGACTCTGTGGCGCTGTCTCCTCTTTCCATCCCTTCCCTGCTTGCTTCTACCCGCTGCATCTTGTCATGCCCCTTTGTTGGAATGGACTTTGCTGGGTAGGGTCTGTCCTTGGATTTGTAGCAGAACACAGTGAAGGTCAGACCCTCAGTTATTCCACAGTTAAGAATATCTCCTTGTTAGAAAAAGAGCTCGGGCTCTTAATCACGCTGTCAGCGTGGCTCAGAATTGGTTGAAAGGAAGGTAACTCCCCAGTTTTCTGAGGAGATGTGTGTAGATGCATGTGTGTGCATGTGTGTGTGCATGTGTTCGTGGCAGGAGATTTTTCCATTTACTATCAATTCCATGAGTTACATCAAGCAACTCAGAGTTTCCATACTGTGAGATTAATCAATTCATAACAAAACTGCAACCGTCTGTGGCTCTGGTTCTAACAGGATTTGCTGATATAAACTGTGTGTCTGATTAACTGCCACTACATACGTTCCACATAGCCTTGTGAAATGTGTTTGCTTTTCCTTGTGAAACAGAACAGATCTGCAAATGGGCCTTGTTGCTGAGGTCACCGTGTCACTCATTCTGCTTCTCTCCAGCTTCATCCAGGCTTTCTCCTTGCTGCTGTCAGCAGTCCTGTACGGGGCGAGTTCAGAAAACTACGTGGCAGTGATGGTGTTCTCCCTGCTCCTGGGGTGGGTCAACATGCTCTATTACACTCGCGGCTTTCAGCGCACCGGGATCTACAGTGTCATGATACAGAAGGTCAGTACCTGGAGAAACCTTTGTATGGAAAGCTTTTGGGTGTGAGGAACCAACAGAAGTCCTGCAATTACTTTTCCTCTCTCAGGACCGTGCAAAACATAAATGGATTTGATGTACTGCCTGTGGGAGTAAAGAGACTGCAGGAGGAGATTAGCTTAGTGTCTTCAAGGAAGTACAACTGCCACAAACCACTGGTTTGCTGTATTTGAGTGTAGCAAGTGACGGCAGCTGACGCTTTGTTTGTCATAAACCAATCCAAAACTTGCAGTCAAAACCAGGGCGAGTTCCCTGGAACTGTTCTGCTTGGGCTGAGAAGTGTGTCCAGGCCCCTAGAGGAGTCTGGGACTAGAAAGCCAAGACAAAGCAGAGCTGAAATGTGGTGCCAGGGAAGAACTCTGATCACTGCCTGTGTGAAACCCAACAGATATGGAAAAGAAATGGATGTGTGTGGTGAACCAATCTGGAAACAGCCATACTGGGGAACTGACATGATGTTTATTTGTTTCAAAGAGCTTTCTCATACAAACAAAACATCAAACAAATTCATGTAGTACACTCAGATTAATCTACCAATGGTGTTACTTACCCGAGGCAGTAATTTAACAGTTATTAGTAGTTTTTTTAAATCTGGATAAGCATTTTCCAACTTGCTTTTGGTATTATTACTGGGGGTTGGTTTATGATGTGTGAGAACACGAGATCATCCCGGTGATTTCGTGTGAGATAAAGAATGGGACTTTCTCCTGGTTTGTGTTTCAGACTATCCTGAGAGATCTACTGCGTTTCCTCTTGGTTTATATGATCTTCCTCTTCGGCTTCGCTGCAGGTAAGGACTTACAAGGCAGTATGTTGTAGACTGGGCTGCCAGAAGTACATCTTTCTGAGAAGGACTCAAATTCTGTTTTTCTCATAGCTCTGGTTACGCTGATGGGCGATGCTCCTTCGGTCTCTCAGAACAAGTCTCTTGCTCATTTGGAGAGCTCTGGGAGCCATGCAATGTACGGCGGGCTGCTGAGCGTCTCCCTGGAGCTCTTCAAGATCACCATTGGGATGGGAGACCTGGATTTCCAGGAACACGCCAGATTCAGATACTTCGTCATGCTCCTGCTGCTCCTCTTTGTGATCCTCACTTACATTCTCTTGCTCAACATGCTGATTGCTCTCATGAGCGAGACTGTCACCGACATTTCTGGTGACAGCAAAAGCGTCTGGAAGCTGCAGGTGAGGCAGGGTGCTGCTCAGCGCTTACGCTGCGGCCCAAAGTCCTACTTGAGTCTCAGGATATCAGAGATGACAGCGCCTGTTTTTGTCCTAAGCCTCAGCTACAGACTTCTCTCTTACGTATCTTTGCCCACTCGGGGTAAATCCTAACATCATTTTTAGATGTACTTCAAACTCCTGCTGTTTGCATGGCTGCCAGCCAGTCCTGAGCCATGTGCATAAGTAACAGCTAAGGAGCACTTTGGGATTGGGTTCCTAAGTCAAAGTAGTTGCCAATTGGGGAAGATTTAATTGAAAAGAGGGGCTGGGCTCTGTTTGCCCTGTTTTCTCTCTGACATGGACTTCTTCTTCCAGAGGGCTATTGCTATTCTGGAAATCGAGAAGGCTTGGCTGTGGCGCCAGGGTGGGAAGAGGAGATCTGGCTGCTTCGTGTCCGTGGGCCTCAATAAGAAAGATGAGAGGTGGTGTTTCAGGTAAGACAGAGGTACCACTACCCCGCGCGCTCCAGCCTCATAACAGGTTCCCATGATTCATGAGCTGGTCACCCTGAACCACCACGGAGAATTTGAGCACTGACTCAACAGGCTGACTCGACCACATGTTCCTGGGTACAAGCAAATTGGTTGGTGATTGCAGTGCTGGGAGTTTGAGAGCTGGGTGAGCCACCAGCATTGTCACCAAGACATCCTGTCATCCAAAGATGTCCTGTTTAAGCCACGCCTGTGCAAGTGGCTATGGTGGCAGGGTGTCTGCGATGATGCTTTCTTTGCTGCTGCCAGTGTAGCTTGCCCAGAGCAGGATGTGGTGGGAGAGATGCAGACCAGTGGCCCCTTTGCTCAGGAAAATGCAACTGGAGTGTAACACGAGGGGGCAGCACATTTCCTCGCATACAGGGGCGGGGAGAGCAGGTGAATCTTTCTCCACCCAGTGAACTGTGCAGCAGGCAGCACCTCTGTAACTCCAGGGCATTAGAGCCCACGTATAGAAAGTGGAACTTAGGAGCCTTCTTTGTGTTAAGTATGTTCCCTGGGAGGAACTGGGGTATTTTAAAACAAACAACATAGTCCAGCCCTCAAGTTACTTACCTTGTGGACTACAGAAGATCTTTGCTCAAAAAAACCAACTCTGTAGGATGTTGTTGCTACAGCTAAACCATTAGGACTGGGTTGACAGGATGAGCTGAGCTGGTACACTGCAGGACAGTGAGATATGGACTGAAATGCTGTGCTCCATGTGTCAGAGTCTGTTGCATTTTTTTGTCTCCAGAGTAGAGGAAATTAAATGGACGAATTGGGCAAAGGACATGGGAGTACTTAAGGAAGACCCTGGAAACACCAGTGATTCAGAAATAAATCCAGAAGGTAAATAAAGTCACGGAGAAAGGTCTTCAGTAGCCTTTTAGCTTCCTATGCAGCAGCTACTCTTGACATGTTAGTATGTCTTTGGTAACAGAAGTTTTCAGCAGGCCAGCTTGCTTGTGAAATTGCTTCCACACAGCATCCCTCAATAGTAGCAGTGTCCTGGTCAGAGTTTGTGAACAGTAATGAGAGTGAAGGAGATGCCATTCCTGGTTACCTCTGGTAGAAACAGGCAGGAAATGCTGCTGAGAACCACAAGGGCTGTTCTTCCCTTTGACTCGGTAGCCCAAATAGATGGTGCCTTTTTCTAGGAAAGGTAAAATTTAGGCCCATTCATACTGCAAATGTTAAAATCAAAGGGCTTTTAGAGCACAAATCAGGGCATTAACACTGGCAACTTTGTCAAATTCTGCCTAAGATAATGTTTGCTTCCCTTGTTACACCTGGGAAGCAACTCTGTGTGGAAAGTGGAGAGAAGTAACTTTCTCTAGAAATACTCTGTTCAGCCTGACAGAGCTGGGGCAGGAGCTCCACCAGATCTAAGCATGGCCCCCTGCTCTTCCAGCGTAGGTTCTTCCTAGATGCCAGTTTTGTAGGACTGGGGAGGTTGTAACACTTAAAATACTGTCTGTTGTATGTTGGGTTTTCCCTAAACTTGCAATCTTCTAAAAACTGGACCCCTTTGTCAGCTTCCTGCTGACAAAGGGCTGCTGTTTTTATGTCTCCTGCTATAGAGACAAGAACATGGAAACGGATGCCACAGAAACAACTGAGATCAGCTGTTTCAGAGGAGCAGTCACTCTTGCAGCCCCAGCTATCAACAACTGAGATGATGCCTCTAGAGGGACAAACCAGAAATCTTTAGCAGGTTTTCTGGATTGCAACCTTGCTTCCGTCATCAAAGGAGTAGTTCTTCCTAGAGTGGCTGGAGGAATTGAAGGCATTATCAGTATTAAAGTGCATTTCATCGAAGACTGTCATTCAGCCTGTGGCTTTAAATATTTTCATGCACTTTAATCATTAATTTCCTCTGAAGAAACTACTTTTTCTCAACTTTCTCTGCCTGACACTTTCTTATTACTATGTCTAAAGGTGCAAGAGCAAGGTGGTAGGGGCAGTGGGGAGTGGTCTTTGGGAAGGCAGTGCTTTGAGCTGTATAGAAATAATCCTGTTTGCTGTGAGGAAGCAAAGAATGGAGTGACCTATCTAAGAATGGGTCAGCTGTTACTTTTTTGTCACAAGAGACTGAAGTGCTTTGGAATAAAGAGTATTGTAGAGGCATAAAAAGTTGCTAAGGATGGAGTTGGCTTCTGTACAAAACACTGTCGGTGCGAGACACGAGTGGGCAAATAGTCCTCAAGAGCCACACTGTCTTTGTGTCAGTAGCTGCAGTGCTCAGGGTTTAGCCCACCTCAGAATTCCCACTTTACAGTATTAGAATGGAATCATTTGCACGATGTGCACACCTGCTTAGGAGCACAAATGTGGGTGCCCTGGACCTGTCACTTCACTTGGTAGATTTCTGAAACATCTGTCTGTCACAGGTTACTTTGTCTCTGTAGAAAACAGCAGCAGAATCCCACTTCTGAGGGACAGATGGGCCAACAAGCATCATGAGGTTAATGTTTCCTGTCAGTCTTAGTGGGCATCCTGTCTTGCTGTGTACAATTGCAAGGACCTCGTTGCTTTTTTTAAGATGCATGCTGCCTTGGGCAGGATGGGAAGCATACTTTAAACTGTGGAAAAGAGATAAAAATGAGCTGCCTCACTTTCAGCCTGTATTTAAAAATAACAGCATGTAACATTTCTGCACACTGTCCCTATAGCAAGCTTACTTAATTGAAATGTTCAGCCCTCGATGTATTTTCAGAGCTTCAGCCTCTCTCAGGAAGAGAAGATGTGATCAGTATGGACTATAAGGCCTTATCAAATTCCTGATTACATTTTACCCAGCACTGCTGACCTCACTGCTGTGCACATTAACTCTTGTTTTTTCATCACCTCCTGTCAGTTTGTGCAGCCAGATCTGAAAATGTAACAGCTGATGGTTGCGTTGGATGCATCTTTCATAGAGGGAATGGTTGGTGATAACCCTGAAAAAGCTGCAGGCTACAAATGCTGGCAGCACCTTTCCTTCAGTAAGATAAACTACGCAACTCAAGATCTCCTGTCTCTCATTTGTACTCTGAGCAAGTGGCTCTGGGAGATTTGCCTTTTGGAGACAATCGTCTTAATCATGTTGCTTAGTACACACGTGTGACTGGCAGTAAAAGTATTGCTTTTAAAACTTATTCCCCTGTCACTTCAAACAGATTCTTCCCCTGTGCTGGCCAATTCCTTCTGCAGCTTCACTGCATTGGGTCTCTGAATTGTAACTAACTTTTCTCACTCCAGCTTCTGCTGTTTTCTTGCTCTGTGAAGCATTCAGCTGCTTTTCCCATCTATGGTTTTGTCCTAAGTGTTCCCAAGATTTGGCAAGGTGCTTATAATGCACAAAAGGATCATCTATAATATGGTAATCTATTGCTGTGCTTGGTGCTTTGCTGTGGTAGGGACACTTTGAGATTCTCAAGAAATGGAGAGTCAGATCTGCCATCCCTGCCTGGAATCTTAATAAACAGCAACGGAGAAATCTTGCTTACTGCTGGTGGTTTTGGTAGCTGTGGGCTGTTGCAGTTTGCTTTCAAGATAACCTGCCTCCTCAGCCATTCCTCGAACCTGCTTCTCTCTAAATCCCTTTCTTAAGCTTGCAGTGTTAGTTTATCTTTTGATCTGCATCAAAAACCTTCTTAAACATCTAGTGTCTGCTGTGAAACGGGGCCTTGGCATTCCTCCTGCTTCCCAGTCACGCCACAGACCACCAGTGCCAGCCCTCTCAAGCTCACCAAGGAAGGAGGATGGACAGCAGACAGGGACAGCACATCAACGGATAGGTCAGGTCGGTCAGAGGATTTAGCAGTGCCCAGGCTGTTGTACAGTTCTTTGATGTGCTACAGAAAAAAAAAAGGGAGATTTTTGGAGGATTTACGGCCTCTCCGCAGTGAGAGGTGAGTCATCACTATTGAGATCAGTATCAGGAACCTCCCAGTTTTCCATGTTCTTAATGCACAAGGCTCCCCTTTGGTTTCACCAGCTGAACCACTTCCCATTTTGGTCACATTACAAACAGGAAGGCTCTCTGAGGTTTATTCTGTGGGATGTCTGCAGTTTCTCACAAGAGGAAGGACTTACACACCGCTTCATAGCTTTGAAGGCCCAACAGAATATTGGGATCCACTCTTAATAGATCATAATGTATTGTCAGGAAACACTTCAGTCATTTACACAAGAAATTATCAGCAGATGAAGTGTTTTCTCCCTTCTGCTTCTTGCAGGCCAACACACCTGCACGTAAGCCCATCCCTGTGCAAATGGGGAGGCTTTGCAGGGCTCTCACCTGAGAAAACAAACCTTCCACAAACGACAGCGAAGAAATAGCTGCAGTTTCTCTCTGAGCCACAGAGACTCATACACAGCCCAGTTGTGCCATGAAGAAAAGACACCAGCAGCTCTCCTTGCTCTCCATACAGGGTTATGGATCCTCAAACCCTCCCCTGTGTGATTCGATCAAAGCTGCTTAGCTCCTGCCAAGGCTGGGAGATGAACCTTGTTGCCTCTAGACTCCTCCTCCTCTACTTGAGCTCATTTTACTGGGTCTTTTCTCCCTGTGGCCTCTCTACTGGAGTCCAAGTGCTTCCCACTGCACAGGGATCTATCTTGCCACTTACCTGTGTCATTTTCTAAAGAGAAACTTCCTGCCTGGTTTGTGTGGTTCCCAGTCCCCCATGGGTCATTTTCCTCAGAGGCGTAGGTGGAAGCAAGACTTTCTTGTTCCTCACATGCTTTGCATGTTTCATTGTTGTTTTCTTCCCTTGTGTTGTTTTGGGGTTTGTTTGGTTTGGTTTTTTGTGTTTGTTTGGTTTGTCTGTTTCAGTTTTGTATTTGTTTTTGCGTTGGTTTTGGTGTGGGTTGGTTGGTTGGTTGGTTTTTTAAATTTGTTTCTTTGTTTTTCCCAAAGTGTGCTCTGGAGCCAGCATGGGGAGGTGTATCTGTGTCTCACTTGCTCTCTTCATCTCTTCGTGGCCCCACTTGCAACAGAGCATATTTTCCATTGACTCTGCAGCTAGCAAAAGGAGTCTTTGAAACGCAGCAAGCCAAAGGGCTCAGACAAAGAGCAGATGCTTTATGGAACTCTACGTAAGCTCCGGAGAGCTATTTCTGAAGCAGTGGAGCTGGCAGATCTCTCAGCTGAGCTGCTCCTGTGGCTAGCTATCGCCGTTGTTCTTTGCTGTATTTAAGAAGTTTCATTTGTTGCTCTGAGACTAAGATTAAAATAAAATTGGGGGGTGGGGGGAAGACATTTTAAAAGCAAACTGTTCCTCTTTGCAACCTCCTATCTGCTTCAGCAGCGGGAATGGAAGTGGGGCCAGACAGGATCACACAAAGCCTCGGAAGGGCATCACTGTGGCTGCCTCATGGCTGGAACCCAACTGTTGCTGAAGTCTGAGTGCACAGGGTGTTTTCTTCACTTCCTCTTTTGACATAATCTTTTTTTTTCCAGTTGAGATTTGTGAGGTGTGGAGCGCTGCAGCATTTCGAGACTGGGAGGACGGTTGTCAAACGTTAAACACGGGGAGTCCTTAGAGGAAGAAAGCTGGAGGTAGTTAGAAAGTGCCTGTAATTTGTTGAACTCTTTTCTGAGAATGTTTGGAAAATGTACACTTTCTGGGCAAAGAGAACTGTGTCTCTGGAACGACTTTCTTCCCACCACCACCTTCCAAAAGGATTTGCTGTGCCGTTAGTTCTTCTGATTGCTCAGCATTTGCAATTTCAGCTCATTTAGAGCTTGTAATAAGAACACACTGCAGCCAAATGATACTTGCTACACAGCACTCGGATAGCAGGAACTGCTAGGGAGTAATTTGGTGCTGGTCTGGTCCAGACTGGGGTCAGCAGAAACCAGAGAACTGGTGGAGGGAAGAGATGTGCAGAATCCCTTAACACACCCTGGGCATCCTGCCATTAAATGTCAATGCTTTTGACACCAATAATATAAAAAATAAAAAGGGAACACCAAGTGCTCTGTGTGTGTGTGTGAGGGAACTTCTTGCATTAAAGAATGACTATGTGGAGTATCTGAGAGCTCTCTCGAGTCAGGCTCTTGGCACATTTCAATGTGATGTGGCATGTCCATGTGGCAAGAACCAAAGGACAGGGTGGATGGGGCAAACACAGACCCCAGCAGCTCTTCCAGACAGATCCTGTTGTTCTAGGTATACTAAAGGTGTTGACAGAAATGGAGACACTGCTAAAAATTACCTTTCAGTAACGTAAGTGGAACTTTTAGTGGATCTTTGCATCTGCAGCTTTATTAAAATGTCACTAGTGTATGCCTTGAAACCTCAGCTAGGAAATCCCCAATAGGGTCACTTGTCTCAGCAAGCACACTGAGACCTGCAGATCTGAACAATCATCAGGGGAAGACAGCAGCTTTTGCCTGGTATCTCCACTCCTCCTCCTCCTCCTTTCACCTTAAAGCTGGGAACAGTGAGATTGCTCCTGTATCTGCTCTTCCTAACAAGTGAGTCTTATTTCTGTATTTATTTTACATACAGGAGAAAAATCTTTGCCCAGAAACATTTGGAGACTCAGATTGGTGCCTTAATGTGAGCCAATAAAATTATGCTTATTTAGAAAGCTCAGGATGTTTGGACTTGTATGGAAAGTCCTTAGTTTGCAATGTGTTTTTCTGCTGTTTCAGAGAAATTCAGACGTTTGGGTGGGGAGAGTTTTATGGTTTATCCTTAGTGGGAGAAAAGTGGCTGCTGGATGAAATTATACACAAAGTACAAATGCAAAGCAAGCAAGCTACATTTGGCCTTTTATATTTTTTAATTTGTTTTCTTGTAGTTAAGTAATAGAGGGTGGGTTTTTTTCAGTTTTTCCCTTTTTTTCCCTTTTTAGCATCATTTTAGATACAACTTGGATTAAGCAGTATGTGCTTTCAGGGATATATTTCCCACGAGTTTTTGGCTTGTTGATCTCCTTAACAAGATCTCTAGAACACGTAGGGCTTTTTTAACTAGAAAATTCAGAAGACCTTTATTTGAGAATAAGTTCGTGTAAACACATAGGTATGAATTCAAGGGAAGATTTCCCTGAATATGTGTCCACATCATTGTGTCCTGTAGCCTCATGGGGACAATTCTGCCATGAATTACTCTTTATCTGCTTGTCCCAGAAAGGGTAACACCCTTGTACTGCTACTTCCTTAGCTCAAGCAACAGACTAACTGCTCTGAGGATGTTCCTGACCCCTTCTGCCACTCCACAAATAAATGCTGGTTTGATTCCATATGATGGAGTTTCTGTTTGTCTGGTTCCCTTTTCAAAAGACTCAACACTGCATATACCTAGTCCATCTGTATGGGAAGAATATTATTCCTTAAGTGTTCATTTCCTGCCCTGATCAGCGTCACAAACTTCCTGACAAGTTCTACGATTCCAGTGTAAATTGTTATTAATTGTATTCTTTTAATGAGATGCCCATCAAAGTTCTCTGTAGCTTGCTTTGCTCTGATTCTAGATTTAACAGCAAGATTTATGCTCTACTGTTTTCCTTATTTGGGTTTGATTTCTACATGTTGTATGATGATGTAATTTTTCTGCTGATATCTTTGTTCTCATGTTATTCTGCTGTGTAACTCCCAGCTTTGCAAACATACAACTCCTCAGTGGATACACCCATAGAAGGTACTGATGCTGTCTCAAATCTCGACATCTCTTGATTTGGCTTATGCAGAATGAAGGTGGAATTGGTGGTGGAGGCTTCTGTCCTTGTGTGCTTCTGTAGCTCTTCATTAGCAAACCTTTTTTGGGGTGTTTTTTTTTTTGCATTTGTGGGTTTTACTGATGAAAGTGGTAGTGCAGAAAAAGGTAGCTGTCTGACCTGGCAGGTCTGGGTTATGTTCTTAAAATGAATCTAACTGACCTCTGCTGGGCAGCGCGCTCTGCACATAATTTGTCTGTTTTGTTGGCTAATTGGCAACATGCACCTCATTTTGCTTTCTCCTCAGTTTAAGCACAGTGCATTTAAATTGCAATAACTAAAGTGCTAAAACTCTCTGAGTCATCTGTGTTGGAAATCCCTGGGAGCAGGGAGCCAGGAGCAAAAAGTTCAAATAACTCAGCTTTGCAGGATGGCAGCAGAAGAACCCAGCACAGAGTTGAGGAGCCTCTGGTTCCCCAGCCAACTGCTGTGTGAGCACAGGAATATTCCCTAGAGCGAGGTTAGTGCCCTGGCCAGAGCTTGTCCTTTTTGTTGCCTGCTTGAGAATTGTCATTTCAAAGCTGATGGAACTTTCCAGGGAGCTTGTTCCAGCATATCTGGAATTCTGGTTTTGTTTTAAAGGGAGTTTGCTGGCTGCTTTTCTGGATGTGTGGTATTGCTAAGCTGACACCATGGGAACACACACGGACACCTGGGAGTATCTCTGAGTTCGTGTAGGTGTTTGAACTGGGAAAGTGGGATTTGCAAAGCAAGGGTGGCCTGCTCTGCTCCCACTCTGAAAGGCTGTGTGAACTTCCTCAGAGTCTCATAGTCTGATAGACGGGATGGATCAAAGCTCTAAGGAAGAATGGAAAGTCTCCTGGTTCACATAATTATTGCTTTTTAAACTTCACAGTTATACTGGTAATAATTCTACTTATTCTCAAGCAAGAGTTAAATATTAGTGAACCCAGGAGGAGGAGTGGCTGACGAGGGAAGTGGGAGAGCTAGGAGTAGGTTTTCATGCCAGAAGCATGCTTAGATAATTTTACCAGGCAAATTTCTCAGGGCACCTTGAAACAGTACACACAGAAATAAGGAATGGGGCTTATAAGGCAGTACTTATTTTGGAAAATTAATAAAAATTCAAAGGTTTTCTGACTTTCCTCCCCAAGGACAAAATAGCAGAACTGAGGGGTCATTGTTCATTGCTTGGTTTTGATCACAGTCCTTCTGACTCAGAACTAGGCTAAGAATTTGAAGCTACCTTCTAGATGAAGTGCATGCTTAAAATTTTAAGCTTTTCAGAACAGAACTTTTGATATATTCTTAACTTAGCCAGCAAATTAACCCATGTGTGTGTTTGTCAGTAAGGCTTTATTCTGAAGTTTGCTTTCAGACATGCTGTATGTCTCTTCAGATAATCTTTCTGCTTTGTCTTTTCATTCTTTCTGGACAGGAAAATGTTCAATTTTACAATGCCCTGCAATTTGTTGATTTCTAAAATTAGTTGTTGGGTACAGCAAAGGTATGTACACCAAATACAGCAGCAGCCAGTTACCTGAAGAGGTTTTGGAGTCCAGGAGATACTGAGACTGTCCACTACGCTGGCTACCAAAGCAATTGCTATTTCTAAGCTTACTTAGTGGCTGAAGCTGAGGTTTTTACCACAAGCTGTTGAATGAAGTAGGTGGGGGTGAGGATACTAAAGGCTGCTTCTTTTACTTGATTTGAATCTCTTCTGCAGGTGGGAGATGCCTTCAAAAAACCCAAGGCCCTAAATGAATTGCAGTTAATTGCATCTGGTCCAGATGACACGAATGTATTTCAGGTGACCAATTATTCAGCATTAGATGGGCTGGTTTCAATCCTGAAGCAGAGTATTATTGGTATAGGTTTCATTAGTACCTGGTGAGAAATAAGGAGAAAGCAGCTTACCCTGTTTCTGTTACCTCCTCAGGGATGCAGGGTGATGCCCTGGAGTATGAGCTTGCACAGGCTGGTTTCAGTGTGCAGATCGTGGATGAGGTAAGTGTTCTGCATTTAACCCTGCTCAGCAGTTGTATGCCTTGCTGCTGCTTCCATAGTTGGAAGGATTCAGGAGGTCCCCCACCAGAAATTATGGTGATAGAAAAATGAGATCTATGTGGCCAAAACTGTTTTGCAAGCCACTACTTGCTTTTAATGTGTCAGATAAGCAAAAATATCACTGTTATAGTCAGTCAGTAATGAATTTTATCTTAGGAGAGGATCTATCTCATGTGACCCCTGTTCTAACCACTGGATCCTTTTTATTCCACTGGGCAACAGAGCTGTCTCCAGCTGGCAGCTCTGATTCTGCTGGCATTCACATCTCCAATACACAAGTTGGGGGCCCTGTTGCAAATAAAACAATTCTCCTCTTTTAGAATCTGGCTTAAAACCTTAGTCCTTCCAGGGCAAGAATGACCTCTGTCCTTGTCAGGAGGAGGAAACAGTGGATGCTGAGGAGACTGAGGAACATTCAGCGGCCTTGGCTGCCAGGACAACATGATCCAGTTTAGCAAAAAAGCTCATATAGTGAGCTGGGAGACATGCAGCTGCTTCTCTGGTGCTGGGCAGTCACCTTGTCTGTCTTCAGCACCTGGCAGGAGCTGGTAGAATTGCCCAAGCTACAGGCTTCAGGAAAGAGAGCAGAACATGCTGCTCCTCACTGAACTGCTTTGCAGAGTGCTGGAGGCAACTGCCCTGTGTCCATCTCCTGATTTACAGTCTGTTCCTTCTGCAGCAAGTCTTAATGTTTGGTGCAGTGGGGGCCTTTGACTGGTCTGGTGGAGCTCTGCTGTATGATCTGGTAACCAAGACTGCTGTGTTCTTCAATCAGTCCAAAGAAGAAACCACGAAAGCAAAATACAGTTACCTAGGTAATGAGCTTGCCCCTCTCTGACATCAAATGACAACCTGACTGCAGTTTTGCTTAGTTTGTGTCTAGTGCAGTCTGATGACACTGAGAGCATTTACCTGAAGGCAGCCACCTCCTGCAGCTTCTTACTGGATTTTGAATATTTTGTCTAGCTCAGAGAGAGATTCTGATGAAAACATTCTCTGTCTCCTTATCTGGGAGAAGATACAACTTGTTTTCTTCTCTGAGTTATGATGCCTTGTGGTATTACTCTGTTAATAGATGCCATTTGGTTTCACTGTGTGAGAATACCTGCAATGACAGGCTTTTTTTGAGAGCTGATAAGGAGAAATATTTCACTTGTGAGTGTCTTGAGAAGCAATAGCTTGTGAATCAATACTCTTCTTGGCTTGGTGACAAATACAGCCTTGCTCATTCACCCTGGTGCTTTGTAGCCTCAAGACCCCTGTATCTCCTGATACGAGGTGCTGCAGACTGTTTGTGTCAGGATAATTCTCCCATTACCTCCCTGTTACAGAAGTCCCATAATGGATCTCTCTTTGCTTTTTTTTATACAGAGTGTAGTGTTTTCTTCACTTCTGTGAAAGGTGATAAACCTTCCAGCTTGCATAATATTTAAAAAGAAAAAAAGTGAACCGTGACAAACGCTAGGAAAAGTCATCAAGAGTTTAAGTCTGGTTTTCAGAGCAGTTATTTGGTTACACTACAATCTGCTAAGAGAGGAAAACCTCAGCCTTGCTGGCTTTTCTCTCAGAGTAGTTACCTGCTATTTCCTAATCAATAGTTTTGAGATGCTCTCTAATCAAAACTATGGGCCACAACAACTACACATGGCACAAACTCTGGGATCTCATTGAAAATGCAGCTCTAGGTCTCTGACCAAACTCTGGGGGCTTTTTCCTTCTGGCACAGAGCCTGGTATTGACTTTGTGTGCTGGTTTTGCTTCTTGTGTGAAGGCACCAGGGTACAGCATGGCAGTGGTGCACATGGAATGTGGACCCTCATAGGTGGCTGGAGCTCCACGGCACAGCATGAGAGGGAAGGTGTTGGTGTTTCAGGACGGCTGCTTAAAACAAACCCTCCGAGGAGAACAGGTACTGTGCTTCCCTCACCAGGGGCAGTCAGGGCAGTGGGCTGCACACATCCATTCGCTCAACCAGCAGCTGCATTTTCTCCTCCAGACACACTTACACCCTTACCCAAGCAGCCGATCGAGCCAGATGTGGATCACACAGTCTTTGGTCACTCCGTGATGTTTTGGGAACATCTGAAGAAATCATGAAATTTGGAAAAAGACTGGGAAAAAATTTAGCTAAATGGAGTGCACTAAATTTATATTCTGTTCTCATAGTTCATGGGGAAAGAGGTCGTCAACTGTGGTATTCTTTTTCCTCTGTCAAACTGTTGAATAATGATTTTGTTACTGCTAAACTAGTTAGAGGATCTGTCCCTGAGGATGGCTGTAATAAAATAAATAATAGGAAATGATCCACATATAAGTAGATATGTGATGTTTTGTTCTAAAAATTGCCTTACTGCTGCAAAGGAAACTAATTCTACAAAGCTATATATAGAGAATTCCAGTGAAAGAGCTGCTTGTCTTTTTCTGGAGCCCAGGTTGGATCTTATTTTGGATCTGAGCTCTGCCCACTTGATGTGGACCGTGATGGGCTGACAGGTCTTCTCCTTGTTGGAGCTCCCTTTTATCACAGTCGAGGGGAAGAAGGAAGAGTTTACGTCTATCGCCTGGAGACAGAGGTAAAAACACTGCTAGCGTAAACACTCCACGCTGGGGATTTTCCAACCATGCCTAAGCAGTGACAAATAAAACATTCCTCCTTTGTGCTCTCGCTGGATGTGCTCTCCCTGTATGGTAGAGGACTGCAGGCTGAAGCCAGCAGTCCTCTTAGTCAATAGCAGAGAAAAGAGAAATAACTAAAGCAATAAAAGCATTCTGTACCTAAGATACACTCTTATCACAGGGAGATAAAATCGTGTCTTTTGCCTGTACACAGGCACTTGGTTGGTGCAGACCTTGCTCTGCCAAGCAGTGTTCTTCGCAGTGCTTGCGATAAACGCGTGCACGGGCAGCTGCTAAAACCTTGTTTCTCAGGACTTGCAGCAAATGACACGTTTTGTGGGTCTAGCTGCAGAATCTGTTACACAATATACAGGATAGAAGTTAATTGTGTCATTTTGAAAGAGAAGTGAACTGTAACAACAGACCAGTAGAAAACCCTCTTTGGTGCGCTGCTAAAATTTGCTAAGGGTGGGTTTTTGCAGCAGGATGGTTGGAAGCAGAAACCAACATCTGTTAGAGCTCAACCTGCACCCTCTGGTGGCTTCTTTCTGCAACAGGGTGGAGAAGATGGGCTGGTTTGTGATGTGAAATGGGCTACATCTCAACTCAGTCTGCTCCTGATTGAAGACAAGCCAGTGCTTCAGTGTGTCCCTCGCACAGGGCTGTCCAGGGGCACTGCTGTGCCAGAATTGCACGCTCTCCGTGCAGAGGGGTGAAGCTTTTGTACTGAGAGTCACCTGCTATCTTGAACTGGGTGTATTGTTTAGGGCTTTATTGTTCACTTTTAAGCATTAGAAGTGTGCAGTAAGAGATAACTTTTTATTATTTATTTTTTAATGTAAGAGCTACTCATGCTACACTTGCTATAAATGGACTTCCTTCTCGGATGTTTTTCAGACTGGTTCATTCCCCTTGAAGGGACACTTAAATGTGCAGGTCAGCTCTCCTTTTGCAAGGTTTGGGTTTACTGTGGCCAGCATTGGAGACATCAGTGGGGATGGACAGGAGGACGTTGCGGTTGGAGCCCCCCTTGAAGATCAGCTTTCAAACAGTTCCTCTTCTGGCAGCATTTACATCTTTAATGGTGACAAAGATCAGGAGACCTTTTTCTCAAGTACGTGTCTTGTTGGGAATTGGCTCCAATACACCTTGAGAGGGAAAAGCTTCTGGTTTGGTAGCAAGGGGCTGGGAGGAAGGACTTCTACATTTCATTTGCATCGATGGGTGAGAAATTTGCAGATGCTGGGTGCTTTCTGCAGCTCCACAGGTTTCTGCAGCAGAGCTGCTCCTTAACTGTCACTACTCCTGTCTGCTTAGGCAGAGGAGCTGGATTCAGGTGCTGCCTGTAAAGCAGCGTAGCCTTTTGCGAGCCTTCCACTCCAGGAAGTTCAGAAGCAGTATTTTGCATTTCTGTGTTACAGAATCATCCTCACTGCAGCCTTGTGAAAAGTAGTATATTTTCCCAAGGACAGGAGAAGGATCCTGACTTACGTTTGTTGATGTTTCCTCCCCTTTTAGAGAGTAAAAGCTTCTGAAATTTCTTCAGGACTTCAATACTTTGGACAATCCATTGATGGTGGCTTTGATTTCACCAACGACGGTCTCCAAGATGTTACAGTAGGGTCACTGGAGAACGTGATCATGCTCTGGTAGGTAATAAGTGCTATTTTTTAGTGTGCTGGGGAAATGCTTCAAAGACAAATATAGAATCTGTGTTCCAAGCACTCTGTAATGATTCTATTTTTATTCAGCGTTGAAGGGACATAAAAAAAATAAACTCTTTCCCAGTGCTAGAAATTATATAAAAGGTAAAGCCTTTAGTTCAGCTTGCAAGTGCTTTTGCCTTTGTATGTCTAAAGCTCTGAACAAGAGAGTGAACATGAACTGATTAACATAGATTCAGGTCTAAGATGACCTTGACATCAGCAATTCAGTGCTGGAAATGGAGGTCATTTAGACAAAAAAAATACTTTCTTTACAGACCCTACCTCACTGTCATCAAACATCTGGTAGCTGAGGGACCCGTGAAGCTCACAAAGGATGAGACACGACAGACAGTTGATTTTTGTTCTTGCATTTTGTATTTGAAAACAAATTGTAGATAGAGAATTTGAACCTCTAGATAATGTGTTTATCTAATGGAAACATAAACACCGTGTTTAATTCCGAAACTCTAGCCATCTTGGTGTATTTTGGCTGTCTGTCCCTTCAGACTCTTGGGATTTTGTGTGTTCTGAATGTTCCCAGCAGAAAGTGGAACTTCTGTAAATAGGCCAGCCTGGTCCAGGTGAAATACTATGGAAATACTGAGCAGTTCTTATTCTTGCTGCCAGGCTTTCTTAAAACATTTTTCCTGTAATGTTTCGGTTCAAAAATTTTAAAATACTACAATGGGTGGGGTTTTCTCAGCGTTAGGCTTGCTGAGCATGTTTTACAGCTGAGGCAGGAGATGTGTCATGCACCATTTTGGTTTGTATTGCTATAAATCAACCTCTTGTCCTTTTGTGTCCACGACAAGCATTTCTAATCCTAGAATTGTAGGAGGGGCATGAAGCTCTACAGAATTAAAGCAAATGTAAGGAAGCTTTTTATCAGAGTGTGTGACTGAATCACCAAATGCATTATCCAGGGGATGTCCTAGGAGCCAAATGTATAAAATGATCAAATATAATATTTGACAAGCTTATGCTCCACTGATGGCTCTTAAACACAGTGACCCAAAGCAAGCATCTGAGCCAGAGGGTCCCTAAATAGGCCAGGTGACAGAAGCTGGAACAGAGAGGACACATGTGAAAACTTTTGCATTTTAATGCCCACCTATTTTCTCAACTTCTTCTTCTTCCTTTCTTGTAGCCATGTGACTTTGACTGTTTTTCTGGGAGTTAAACACAAACTCTGTAAGAAAAAGGGTAACGTGGAGGTTGCTCTTCCCGTGCTGGATAGATGCCAGCCATCAGAAATGCATTTTCAGGTAACAAAACAAAACACGAGCAAAGAGCTTTCTCTTTCCAGAATGTAAAGCTTTTGCTATTAAAAATAAAAAATAAAAATGTGGTTTTCTAAGCCTTTGCATGTCATCTTCAGCCCCCTGCTCCCTTTCTAGTTATCAGTACTGTACTCTGGGCCCAGGTTTTCCCCAAACAGTTATTCAGATCTTAAGAGAATCTCATCGCTAAGGTCCAGCCTCAGATCTGCTAAAAAAATTCCTTTGCTTTTGACCCCAACATTTCTCCTGTGCCTCTGTATAAAATGAGATTAGATGCTGCCTGTGAAGAAGGCAAATGGTTTCTGTGTTTGGTGAAGTACTTTTCAGATACTGAGCTCTCCATTATATTAAGACTTATTATTTGAATGGTGTATTTGGTAGTAACAACTGAACAGTTTTCTAATGAAGTAATTTTTAAAATAAAATAATGTAGATTTTCTAGTTGTTTCAAATATCTAGTTGGAAGGCTGCAAACTTCTAATAAACTTAAAGGTTAAGTTTGCCATCCTGTCCCCTTTCTTGCAGCTCAGTAGCAGGATTCCCACAAGCTCATCTAGCTCTTTTTCACAGTTGGTCTGAAATCCAGATCACAGCTGCTGAAAGAAATCCAGAAAGCTCTGTAAAGAGGCAGCTTTTTGCTACTTACTACGACTCTTAACCACAGTTCAATATTTAATTAGCTGTCCATAAAGCACAGGACAGAAAAGTTAGGACAACATTTAGCACTGAGCAATAATGGACACTAATTACTATAGTCAAGGTACCCTTAGGGATTATGATGTCAATGGTACATTTATTTCCTAAGAATAATTCATGAGATTCTTGGGTGTTGGTCAGCGTTGCTTAGTGTTTATACACCTAACATCCAATCATTAGTTATCACTGAACTGCTCCAGAAATATCAGCCACAGACAGTAGATTTTCAGTGGTGAATAAAATTATTGCTGAAGGAAGTAACCTCATCTCTAAAGAACAATATGCCTGTAAGATGGCACAAGTATATCAATATACTTAGTCAAGAAAAACACATAATATCTGGAAAAGTAATTAATATTTTGCCCTGTGGCAATCTGGGGTAAACAACTGGCATTCTTTAACAAGACCTTGTCCCTAGTGAAGGCTTTCTATGTTATTGCTAATAGACCTTCTCCTGGGAGTTGAATTATGAAACATCATCAACTTAGGACTGAGTTATCACCAGAGGGTCTCTTATTTCCAACTTCTCCTTAACTGAGGTCACGGAAATTTTGTTTTTCAGAGAATGTACATGTAACTGTGAAGATACTCAGAATTTGCTGTCTTAGAAAAGTTAGGACTGTTAAAATCTGACTTGATCTGTGTTTGCTTTCAGCTGCCTTACAAGAAGGACAGCAACAAGACCATCTGCACTGCTCGTTTAACTTCGACAAGTCGGATTCAGTGAGTCACAGCAGTTGAATTGCCCAGATTTTGCATTTAGCATTCATATAAAATGTCATCTTTGTGTATAAGATGTTTTATTCAACTTCTCAGACAAGATTTGCTTTCCCTCTGACATTACTTTCCACCCAGTTCATCCTTTCCATAACATCACATCCACGTGCTGCTGTAACTGGGTGTCTCCGTGGGCGCTGCTGGGCTGCACCAGGAAACCTCAGAGGAAAGAACCAGGTTTAAACAACTATAGTCATCCTCAAATCACAGTTCTGGCATTTAATTGTGAAGATGTGATTTTGTTTCAGGCTGGTGCACAGCACTACAGCAAGGAGTTGCTCAGTTTACATAGCCTTAGACAAAGCAGCAGGCACCACTTCAGCGTAAAAATGCACCCTGGAGATTCACTCAAAAGCTAATGAAGCAGAACAATGTTTAAAGTCTGTTTTGATGCAAACCAGAAATGATAAAATGTTACATAAGTTTGAAGGTAACTGCCTTTGATATTAAGAAGGGAGCATTTTCCTACAGACCCTGAATACTGAATAATTAATTGGGTTATTGCATTATGCTGTGTGTGAAAGTATTTGCAGGGAGTAATTACCAGAACCAGAATTCTTCAGGCCTCTTGCTGAATAACAACCCTTAGAAATTACATGTCACCCATCTCATTTTTCTGCCTGCTTCTAGAAAGGAATTAGTGGTGGGCCACACTAAAGAGGTGACCATGAGCGTTTCACTAATGAACAGCAGAGATGACTCGTACATCTGTGGTCTTGAGCTATCCTAAAAAACCCTGCATTTTAAGAGGGTGACTGTTGAGGTAAGACTGCAGAACAACTCTTCAGCTAGCAGCAGACCGCTAAAGAAAACCCAGCTCAGACTCCTATTAATTTATGACTTAAATAAATCTTGAAGGTCCAAGGAAGAGAAGGAGCATTTTAGTTGTTAGGACTAGAGCCTAAATGCTGGATTTATCTGATTTAAGACTCCCAAGCTTTTATTGGGCTATTTGTACCTAATTCATTTTATGAGCAGACACAGACTGAATTGAATTTCCCTGTCTGTTTGTATTCACCATTAAAGAGCATTCCTGTTCTGTTGGCAGCCATCCTCTCCCGCTGTTCTCTGCAGCCAGCCAACACCATTAACTTCTGTAGCCCTAGCCTGTAACTGCAGAATTGGGCATCCAGTATTCAAGAGAACAACTGTAAGTAGAGATTATTTTCACTTTCCTACCTCTCAGTGATACTGAGTAGCTGCTCTTGCACCCTCTAGCTCTACAGGTAGGCCAGACACACTATTTTTTCTAATTCAGTTTATGGCTGGGGTGCATTTTCTCAAGGCAAGAGATCATTTTTACATTGCTGCTCTTCACTTCAGGTCTAATTTCTCCAGAAAGGGAAAATAAGCAGAAAATGCATCAGCCATCCTGTTTTAACAGTACCCTGGTGAATGAAAGAGTATTTACAGGGTAATCAATGTTTTGTTCTGTCTTTCTCTTCCCTCAAAACAGGCAAAATTTTCAGTGATTTGGCAATGAGATGAAAGCATATTCCAAAGTAAGTCTGCAATCACTGTTAATATCAGCAAGTGAGTATTGCTGTTTTCACCACAAAATACACTGTGAATTAAATACCAGAATTCCAGCTCAGGGTCCGTTCTATTTACCAGTCACTGGTTATACAAAACTATACTTGCTCAACCTTCTAAAGGGTTTGGATCCATGTGAAAACCCTTTCCTTCCCCTATGATAATTTTAGCTTTGCTCATACTTCATTATTTCATACCTAATTATTTCAGCACCCTTAAAGATCTTAATTTAAGTGTAGTGCCTATTTAAAAGCTTGTGTTTTTGGAAATGGCAGACTGGGTTCTGGCACCCTCCTTCCTTAGCAGAGAGAACTGGTGATTAAAATATATAATCCAGCTCTGTTCTAACTAAAACTTTCACTCCAAGTGATTTGGATGAAAATAGACGTTCAGGGCATTTTTCTTGATTAGGGGCTTTCTAATGGGGGGAAGTTATAATTCAGATTCCCTTTTTGGCACCTTCCATTACATTTTAAGGGGACTGATGAGTACACGGCATTTTTTAAACAGGGAGCATCTTTAGAAAGGAAATGAGAACTCATCTCTGGCAGCTACACTTCCTTGCACACAGTTTTAAGGCAAAGATTTCTGTAGGAATTTAATGTCCAGTTTGGCAAGGGGTAGAAGCTTTACATTTTGATGAATGAAAGCAATTTCACAAATTAGCATTAGTTTGTGGTGAAGCATTTCGAGGTAATGGCAGCTTTCAAAGTCTGTAGTACTAAAGGGCTACTCCAACACTACTGTATCTTGTCACCACAGGGGCTGGCACCTCTCCTGCCATTAATGACTGCCCCTGTTTCCATCCCTCTTGCACAGCTGCTATTAGCTGTTCTCAAACCACAGAAATAAAGCACCAAGGCAGGATAGTGTTGTTTCAATTCATCTTTTTTTTTTTTTTTTAAAGCATAAATGAAAACAGCACCATTCTGACTGAAGAACACGTCCTCCATGTCAGAGATGCATTCACTGCAGTCCTGACCAAGTAAGTTTTAAGAATATTGAATTATATTCCATTACTTTAATCAATTAGAGGAAAAAGAGATTGAGCAGATGCCTGGTAACATTCCAATACAATTTCCATCTTAGTAATTTCAAGCACTGCAGATTTGCGAGTCACATTTTCTGGTACTAGACAGCAAAAGTAGAATCTGGAAGACAGAACAATAAAACCATATCATGGGCAGGGGAATAGTTAGGGTCTAACTGCTTAGGTTGTAAAAAGCAGACTTAAGGCAGATGCATCTTTGAACCTGACAGACTATGTATACACACCTGAATAGAGAGGCTGCACAGTGTTCCACTTAGAACAAATCTGATGCTGCTACCTCTTAATTACTTAATGCATCTGCGTCACTGGATGTACCAATTTATAATATTAATCTAATTCCCTTTTCACTCAGTTTGATTTATTGTTCTCTTTAGACCAGTTTCGTTAATCTACGTGAATGTTAGTGAAGGACTTCTTGAAACTAAAGAATTCAGATTTCATGTAAGAATAGCTACCAATTTAGGTCATCTGATCCATCTGCAATCAGGACTACAGAGCACTTACTACCTTGTGCATTTTATTCTGTAGATGAATGAAGAAAATCACTTCAATTCTACCATCAAGTTACAGATTTGGGTTCCTATCAGGATACAAGGTCGCAAGATAATCACAGTCAAAAATGCATCAGGAACACAGGTACTTTTTCTTATTTCTTTTCATAATAAAATAGCTCTTAAGAGAGGGGGGAAGAAACCCATCTTGAAGATTAGAGTGCTTTTAAAACCTACACTACAAGTACTTTACATATTTACATTTTGTGTCATCGCCCCAGGTACAAATTTTGCCAAACTGAACAAAAGTTCCATTTTAAAACTAAGTGAAAATGTGGGGTTTTCCCTCTCTGTCCCCAGCTGGGCTAACAATATTTACATTTGTCCTTGCTGTCCAGAAATGTTTCTTATTTTTTTGTTGTTGTTTGTTTGGTTTTGGTTTTTTTTTTAAGAAAAAAGAAAGAATTTGTAAGAAAGACCATGTAATAAGGAAAGAACTTTTAATGGTCTAAGACTAAAAAGTTTAAGAAAATGTCTGTGGAATTGCAAACATTAATTGAGCCTGAAGCAATACTTTCCCCAGTTCTGAAACATCAACTCTGTTCTCTCCCCCACATCACACCTCAAAACAGAAGATTTTTTTTCAGGTTTTTTAGACATTTTTGATAGTGTATTTTACATATTGGTAACCAATCATAACAGTTCTTCATTGTGCCAACATTTAAAAAGATGACACATAAAACAGCAGAGGAAGAGGCAGGGTCAGTGACTTGGTTGGTGGAGACCTTGCACTCCCCTGCTCACTGGAAGAAGCTGCTCTTCTGCAAAACGTCATTGGCAGACTCAAAGTTCAGCACTTCTTTGTGGAACTTAACAAGATGCTTCTTGATATTCCTCATGGCAGAACTTGATTCTTTTTTCTTGTAGCACATGCCTTTCAAAAATTTATCTGCCAAGTAGTGCAGCCAGAGGACGTTGCTGTGGGGACAATAGTCAGTCCAGCTGTTGGAGTTCTCTGCTTTCATCTGCCTGTAGATATCAAACTGATAGTCCCCTGTGCCTTGAAAGAGTTCTTCATCAGTGGAAAGGTCACAGAACACAGTTAACCCATCCTTCTCCAGCCGAGACAAGGTATAATCGATGATGTTGACATGAATCCCTGCTGTGGGGATCGTGTGTGTTACCCCATTCAACACGTAATTCAGCTCCTTTACATTTGTTTTCTTTACCAACACATTCCCCCAGTGCAAGTCTCTGTGCTCAAAGTGCAGTTCCTGTTCTGCCACAGCCAGGGAAGCAGTGACCTGGTGCAAAATGCTTTTTGCTGATGCCACTGAACTGAGACTGTTTCTCATGTTCTCCAAGTCGCTGCCTCCAAATTCAAACTCCAGAACCATGAAGAGCTGCTCCTCCCCAAAAAGGTCTGGCCGATCATTTTCCGAGCCCGTTACTTTGTGGTATTTGTCCCAGGCTTCCAGGAGATACTTGGGATAGGCCCCTTGAACACAGTGCACAGAGTACAGGCTGATGAACCCAACAGTCCTATTCACAGACTCCTCAGACAGAAGACTGAGTTCTTTTGAAATTATTATCTCGGGCAGAATCTCTCCAAAGCTCTTTTGAGCTTCACCATTTACCCTCTCACTCCCCTCAATGGGAATTATTTTTAAGGCCACAGGTCCTCTCTCACTGTCAATCTGGAAAACCTCTCCAAACACCCCCTCTCCGATTTTCTTGCAATTTTTCATCTTATCTAAAGGAATGCATTCCTCAAAAGCAATAGGCCCCTCCTGCTGGCATTCCCCAAACACCTTCTCTGCATCCGTAAGCATTAGTTCCAGGACAGAACAGGAATTCCTGGGAGCCAGCAGGAGCATGGAGGAAGAAGACCAAGCTGAGCACCCAGTCCTACCAATAGAGAGGGTTGCTTGGTGCCCTGAAATCTGGTATTGCACAGATGGGGTACAAAGGATGCTGGTGCAGAAACTCTCTTCTGTGGTAACTTTCTTCTTCTTATGGAAGGACAGAGATGCTCGAACCCTCCCCCAGGAAAGGGAGCTATTGAGGAATGAATAGTCATTGTCTCTTATATCCACAGAAAAGTCCAGAACACCTTTCTTCCTTCCTTTTTGCCTCATCTGTGGCCTGAAAAAGGAGTTATTAGGCTGCTGCTGTCTCTTGGTTTTGTGCCTCTTTGGCTGGAGCCTTATTTGCCTCCCCCAGCGGGTGGCACTGAAGCCGCTGATACAAGCTTTCCTACAGGTACTGCCCTCTCCAGAAACGACATTGGTACTTATATGTTTATTCTCCACGATTTCTTGAAAGCCCAAAGGAGATGCTGGCTGCTGGCAGGCAGGTTCAGCACCTGCCTTTTTGTTGAGTTTCATGCCTGTCAGCCACATGGGCACTTCCTGAGGGTCCAAGACCACCACTGGCATGAGCTGGTACTCAACCCCCTGGCAGCTTAAACTTCCTCTTGCTAAAGCTCTCCTGAGATCCTCACCTAGTTCACCAGAAGTGGCACCGTTACAGGGTGTCGAGTGCTGGGGCTCCCTGCTAGCAGGCGGCAGCGCTGCCTGGGGAGCAGCCGTGCCCTTCTCCGGGGACAAGGGAGCTCGTGCCTGGCACGGTCCCCGCACCGACGACCTCAGAACCCTGCCGGGATTTTGCAACACAGGCCCGAGCTCCCCGCTGCCTCTCGGCCAGGCCCGGCCAGCCCCCTCGTCCCCGGCGCTGTAACCCCCCGGCAAGAGCGGGAGCAGCTCCGCGTCTCCCGGCGATGACCCCGGCGAGCTGCGGGCTCTGCCGGAGGGGCGGGGCGGGCGCCTGCGCGGCGGGGAGCGGAGCTCCAGGCTGCCGTCCAGGGCCGAGCCGCCCGTCACGCTGGTGCTGAGCAGCCCCAGCCAGCTC